>CAJPEV010000694.1:0-22519 GCA_905338385.1 Darwinula stevensoni | reverse complement strand
CAGTGCAAACTGTACGTGACGGGGCGGGGCGAGATGAAGATGTTCGATGTGGAGAAGGGGGAGTGGGAGGCGGGGCCGAAGCCGCCGGAGTACGCGGATTGGTCCGCGACGGCTGCCGACTCGGAGTCCTTGTTCGTCTGCGGGGGGACGGATGGGAATAACAAGACGGAAAACTGGGCGTTTCGGTTCGACGTGGAGTCGGAGAAGTGGGTCCGCCTCGAGAGCATGCGCTTCGCAAGGAACGGTGCGACTTCGTGCCTCCACGACTCCTGCCTCCACGTCGTCGGCGGGTTCCGAAAGGCGAAGCACGAGCGTCTGGACCTCCGCACCTCCAAGTGGGAGGAGTTGGCTCAACTTCCGCAAGAGAGGTACTCGCCCGCCCTCGCGTCGCACGAGGACCAGCTCGTCCTCGCCGGGGGAGGCGGGTTCATCGGCGGATTCCTCGGAAAGGCCGACAGTTTTCGCAGCGAGGTGTACGCCTACGACAGCAGAAGGAACGCGTGGACGGAGTGGCCGAGCATGGTGGAACGACGGCGCTTGCACGGCCTCCTCTGCATCGACGGCAAGCTGCACGCTTTCGGCGTGGAAGTCGAGGGCGACCGGAATCTGAAAAACTCCTCCGTGGAGGTCTTCGACGGGGAGGGCTGGACGATCGTGAAGCGATTCGAGTCCATCCGGTGCTACCGAGCCTGCCAGATGACCGACTGACACTTTTGCAATTTTGCAATTTTTTAAAAATTATTTGTATTTTTTCGAGAACCGTCTCAGGTCGTCCATTTCTCTCCAACATTTATTTATGCGAGCTCGTTCCGTAAAAATGCCTTGCGAACAAAGCGGGACAGGGTTTCTTCCTCATGAAATTTCTATTCCCCAAGAAGAGTGCAAATATTTAGATAATTTGAATAATTGTTAATGCTTAGCGAATAAAATACATTTTGTGTTGCTTCGGGAATGGAGTGAATTTTCTTGTAGTGATCAGATGGTCAAAAATAAGGTATTTCATATTTTTTATATTTTATATTTTTGTGTTTGGATATTTCTTGCTCATTACCATTTTTCCTACTCTGATATCATACGTTCGAACTTCGTGCCTTCAACTGCGTTCAAATTATTAAAAAATTTATTCTTGGGAATGATAGGAAGTTGGAGGCAGGAGACGCACGTCGTTCCTGCAATTATTTTCTCTCGTCGTTCGATCGATTACTCGCCTTCTTTGAATCTGCCTAGCGCTTGGTTAAATAATCAGTTTCTTATCGTTGAATTCAGCAGGTGAGAAGTGTCTCCCTTTACGTTCGGACCACGTCGGCTGCGAATAGGGGAACGTGTGCCCACTCCGGAGCCAGGGCGGCAGCCGGCATTCGTCCCATCTTTGGACGAGATCTCCAGCGCAGTTATGAGAGCAAAATGCTTCCCATAAATGAAAAGAGATGTCGCATCAGTAGCCGTTGTTTCGTTAGTACCAGACAGCCATTCATTAGAAATAACACAGCATTTTTCAAGCGGTACCTTCTATTTCTTCCCAGACAACTCAAGGGGAGACACTGGAATGCCTCGCTTCATTTGATTGAGCAGGTCATGCTGAGACTCATGTCACTGGTGGAAGAAGCAAGTTTCAAGTCGGGCCTTCGCAATAGGTTTCGCAAAATATACCCGTCCCAAATCCTTATTCCGAGAGAGGAAAACCGCATATAAAAATGTTGCGGACAATAATACGTCATCTTATTTTACTAGATTCTCTTCCCATGTGTTTTTAATATGTAATGCTATTCAATATTATGAGTTTTTTTTGTTTTGTATTGTCTCCGTCCAAGAAAAATTAAGTCTCTTCCTCGAGAAAGATATCGGCTTCTTGGTGTTCTCAAAAACCTTAGGGACAAAATATTCAACCGTATATTGGAATTCGAAATGAAAATAAAAATTTAAAGAAACGGTCAATGTAAACCCAACAATTCCTCTATGAGTTTCCAACTCCTTCCATTAAAGACTTCCGGAGAGGAATTTGGCTCACAATCTTTAAAGCAATTTTTCCAGCCAAAAGCGTGCAACTTGGGCGTCAGGCCCCAAGCCTCCCGAATATGTTGAATTTTCTGCGACTGCAGCCTCCCCTGGATCCTCATTCGTCTGTGGAGGGATAAATCAAAATGGAAAGGATCACAATGTGGCACTTCGCTTCGATTTGGAGTCAAGCCAATGGGTGCGACTAAGTAATTTGTTGTGTCACCGAAACAGGGCAGCCGCATGCCTTCATGGCTCATGCCTGCACGTCATCGGCGGATCCGAGAGTCCGAAGACGCACGAGCGTCTGGACATCCGCTCTTCCCAATGGGAGCAATTGGCTCAACTCCCACAAGGAAGGTATTTTCATGCCCTTGCATCCCATCAGGATCACCTGGTTTTGTCGGGGGGAGTTGTCCCCGTATTTATATATGGAAACGGTAATTCTATCGCAAGTAAGAATGTGTTCGTGTTTGACAGTAGACGAAATGCTTGGAGCGAATGGCCAAACATGACGGAAAGACGTTATCAACACGGCCTTACGTGTTTCGACGGTAAGCTGCACGCTTTTGGCAGTGATGGATACAGTAGAAGTGGTGATTTTAATTCCTCCTTGGAAGTCTTTGATGGAACGGCATGGGAGGTCTTAAGGAGATACGATACCGTGTCTTGTTGTGCTGCCTGTCAGATGATCTTGTGACATTTTTTTCATTCCCTATACATCTTTTCTTGGATCACCCTCGAAAAGATCAATTTTCCTGGTGTGACGATAATCATATCCTATAGTATTGAATGTGTGATCACATACATGAATTGCTGGCGATATTGATGGGTTTCAATTTGAGCGTTTCTTTTTAAATTTGATTTTCATTTCGTTTTCTTAATTTTTTTGTAAGTAAAGGTTTTGAGAACGCCCCGAACCCAATATTTGTTTTCAAGAGGAGATTTCCATTCTTCCTGGACTGTGCCCTCATCAGATGAATCCATTCATCTTGATTTGTTTACCGTAGACGATCGTGCGTGACGGAGTGACTAAATGAATGATTGTCTGACGGTAATTCTAACAATGTTCTTGAGAAGTTATAAATCTGAAATTTGGTACCAAATAGGTATGGCATTCATAAAAATCCGACTTTTTTGGTATATGTCCTCGTGCCGCATTTATTCACGGAGGCGCTTTTATTCGTTTAATTCAGCCAAACCGAAAGACAGAACGTTAAAAATGAAGAAGGTGTCTTTTGAAGTGCTGATATCTATTTCTTTTTAGATAAATTTCTATATCCATACCCTGAGAGAACATTTTTTCAGGGAGATGTTTTCATTATTTATTTTTCCGTTTCCGTCAAAGGGAGAAACAGAAAGCCGAAAATGAGTACGAACGTTTCTAATGAAATCCCAATTTAAAGAGAACGTTTACTTTAAAGTTGTATCCCCTGTGGCATAAATTTTGTGGGAAGAAGAAAGAAGGCAAGCTGCACGCTTCTGACGCGGAACCTTTCTCTGAAGGAGGCGAGGCATATTCCTCCATGGAAGACTTTGATGGAAGGAAATGGAAGGTCTTAAAGACATACAATTCCATTTCGTTTGATTTTGCTTGACCAATGGTGTGATCTCCATGTGTCAAGCAGAATCACACGAAATCATAGATATATCTCCATACCTTGTTTCCTGGAACACCATGTACTCCAATTTCCCAAAGTCTCTAATTTCCCTGGTGTGACAATCACCAGCCTCCTGAACGATATATAATGATTGATCGCATCCAAGAAGAGTTCGAAATATTGATTGGTTTTCTTGAGCGTTTCCTTTTCTTTAAATGTTTACTTCTAATAACTTTGAATTCTTTCGGTGAAGATCAATTTCCGATCTTCCGAACGACAAGAAGACCTCCGCACCTCAAAGTGGGAGAAGTTGGCTCAACTCCCGCAAGAGAGGTACTCGCCCGCCCTCGCGTCTCACGGGGACCAGCTCGTCCTCGCTGGGGGAGGCTGTTTCATCGGCGGATTCCTCGGAAAGGCCGACAGTTATCGCAGCGAAGTGTACGCGTACGACAGCAGAAGGAACGCGTGGACGGAGTGGCCGAGCATGGTGGAGCGACGGCGCTTGCACGGCCTCCTCTGCATCGACGGCAAGCTGCACGCTTTCGGCGTGGAAGTCGAGGGCGACCGGAATCTGAAAAACTCCTCCGTGGAGGTCTTCGACGGGGAGACTTGGACGACCTTGAAGCGATTCGAGTCCATCCGGTGCTACCGAGCCTGCCAGATGGCCGAAAGACAGTGACACTCACAAAAATTGCATTTTGCAAATTTTTTTAAAGATTTTCTTTTTCCAGAACCGTCTCAGGTCGTCCATTTCTCTCCAACATTTATTTATCTGAGCTCCTTTCATAAAATCGCCTTGCGAACAAAGCGGGACAGGATTTCTTCCTAGTGGAATTTGTATTCCCCACGATGAGTGCAAATATTTAGAGAATTTAAAATAATTGTTAATGTTTAGCGAATAAAATACATTTTTTGATGCTTCGCAAATGTAGTGAATTTTCTCTTTTATCTATAGTTCAGATGTTTTAATTCATTTTTTATATTTTATATTTTTCTCTTTGGATATTTCCTGTGCATTACTTACCACTTTTCCAACTTTGATATCATACATTCGAAGTTCGTGCCTTCAACTGCATACAAATTATTATTTATTAAATATTCGTCGCCCGACCGTTCACTTTAAAGAGATGCGACAGGGTGTGCCATGAGTCAATGCACCATTTCAAACCGTAAAATCTTTTTTATTTATGTACATATTTATTATAACACCCATGTTTACATTGATGGAAATAACGTCAATTAGAATTTTTCCCCGATGGCAACTTCGCATCAGATTCGATCAAGAATTGCTTGGAATGCATATTTGAATGATCTACCTGTTCAGGGCAATTCATGGCTCGCCTGGTTTTATCGTCTTCCACAGAATTGCAAAATCCGTGTTTTCTCCTCCAAATTTCATATAGACCCGAGAAACAACAACAATACATGGTGTCGGCCAAGAAAAGGGTTAGGAATTGACGCTGGAGCAACCGTTTCCAGCCGGAGGGGGGTCTTTCAGCGTCCCTTCAGAGTTCAAAATGGGTTTCCGCAATTTTGGCTAGACTCGCGCCAAATCCATTGATGTAGGTGGAGGTCATTTCAGGACGGTTTCAATTTTGACAAAGATGATTCCAACTAACTGCGAATTTTTTTAACGGTGTTGTGACTAATGGGGCACCCTGTATCGTCTCGTTCTCGTCAGGCGAGGGTAAATTCACACGAATTCAGACGACGAGGTTATCAACTGGCGTTCCGACCGATAAGTTAAAGGTTGGACCCATCAGGGCGATTCTTGCAGCGCGTACAAGGTACCAGCCATTCCAGATCCAAGTACTTCCAGCATCATCTGGCCCCGAGCGCCGCCTGCACCCTGTAGCGAAATCTCGCGTTCTTGGGAAGAATGGGATGTTGGAGGCAGGAGACGCGTGCCGTGCCTGCAATTATTTTTCTCTCGTCTCTCGATCGATTACTCGCTTTCTTTGAATCTGCCTAGCGCTTGGTTAAATAATCAGTTTCTTCTCGTTGAATTCAGTAGGTGAGAAGTGTCTCCCTTACGCTGGGCCCACGTCGGCTGCGAATACGGCAACGTGGGCCCACATCGGAGCCCGAGCGGCAGCCAGCATTCGTCCCATCTTTGGGCGAGACCTCCAGCGCAGTTATTGGAAGAAGAAGCTTCCCACAAATGACAGGAGATGTCGACTATGTAGCCGTTGTTTCAGTGTTACCAGAGAGCTATTCATTAGAAAGAACCCAGCACGTTTCATGCGGCACCTTCGATTCATTTGACTGAGGAGGTCAAGCTGAGACTCATGGCACAGGTGGAAGAAGCAAGTTTCAAATCGGGCCTTCGCAATAGGTTTCGCAAAATATACTCGTCCCAAATCCTTATTCCAAGAGAGGAAAACCGCATATGAAAATGTTGCGGACAATAATACGTATATTGTAATTCGAAATGAAAATAAAAATTTACAGAAACGGTCAATGTAAACCCAACAATTCCTCCGGAAACCCTTGAATCGATCTACTCTGCAGTGTATCATCCCATCCACATCGACACAAAATGGAATCGTTCCTCGATGACTTTCCAACTCCTTCCATTAAAGACTTCCAGAGAGGAATTTGGCTCACATTCCTTATAGCAATTTTTTCAACCGAAAGCGTGCAACTTCTTGTCGAAGTAAAGAAGACCGTGTTGATACCGTCCTTCCGCCATGTTTGACCGCACTCTCCAAGCATTTCGTCGAACATCAAACACGAACACCTCGTGATTTGCGACATAGTGACTGTCAATGGAACCCGTAGAGTTTACATTTCCGGAAATCGAAATCCTGGTGAATGTCCTGCTCTTGGATCTCTTCAGGATGAATTGACCCGGACTAAAGGAGGAGGCGGGGACGCAGAGAAGGAATTCTACATGGATTTGCGTCCATTGTATGTCTTCGAGGGGGGCTGCTTATTCTAGGGGAGATAAGGGAATATGTATCCATTGGCACGGTGACGACCTTATCGGGTGAATTTCAGGGACTCCGTCGTCGACTATCGGGGTTGCTTCAAGTGTTTCTCAGAGCTCGGAGGCAGCGCGTTTTTTCCTGTTACGATCGCGCCATCATCCAGTGCATTTACTCAAGGTCAATTCGGTCTTTTCCGACAAAGTGTCTGGGGGATTCCATAAACGTATACTTTCTTCAGCATTCGCCTTTAATCGTGAGGGGTGTTTCATTTTGGAATGAGGTGAACGAATTTTTCTCCTCTGAAATCGAGGAAACAGTAACGCCGGATCCCTATGTGGGATCGTTCCCGAAACTCCAGAAGTAAATAACATTTTTTTTGTGGAAGGAATAGTCGAAACGAAAAATTTCATTGTTCACGCCAGATTAATTGCATATACCGTTTACAGGTGGAGTGTAAAAAAAGCGAAATTTATAACATTTTTAAATGGTTTTTTTTTTTTTAGTGGAGCCTCGAGGCTTCACGAAATCTAAGGATAAAAGCATGACTGATGTAAGAGAATCACGTCGGTAAATAGTCGGCAACATTTATTTCTAAGCTCACGACTTGTCGGTCTGATCATAAGTCTAAGAATTGTGAATGCACTCTTACACTAGACTATTCCGAGTTGAGTGGTCGAAAGTTTACAGACACTGAGATAAGCTTAGCCTAACGTCGTAGGAACCAAGTCACATCATAAAGAACATTTTTGAGACAGAACCAAAACCCTTGACACTAACCGAAACTGACTTGGAGTCATGACAAGGATAACAAAGACGAGCGCGAAGGTGCGAGGGGGAACTTTCCACTGGGTAGACCGGAATTTTAACTTTCAGTCTTATCTCTTTTCAAGATAATGCTTGCTGAGGAGCCGTTTCCTCTGAGCTTCAGATCAAAATCGGGGATTCCCCTTTCCCCCCCCACCCTTTTTTTCCCTCTCTCAACTGGTCAGAAGACCCCTCAGGTAAAGATTAGGTGAAAAGCGGTTAAATATTGGTTAATGAGGGGGGAACGTTTTGTAAGGATCAAACCTAACTTATTTTAAATCAAAACGTGAGAAATTGTTTACTTAGCACTCTTGCAGTCAAAAGCTGGTTCCAACTTGAATTGTTCCAGCATTTAAATCGCGTTGCACTTAAGGAGACCCTCTAGAGAATTAACGCCGTGAAACCTCATGAATCCGAAAGCGAGTAATCTGGATTACTCTGGTACCCAGGGCGAGTTACTATTAATACAGATTTTGCAGGCGGAGGAAGAAAGAAAAATATAAATTTCCTCTGCCGTCTTTCCTAGAATCGGATTTGCTCGAATTCAGACTTTCTCTTCCATCGTTGGAGTCAGGAGATTTCCCACCCCCCTTCCTTCGATGCTGGAGGATGCGAACATCCCCGGGATTTCTCTTTCGAACTGAGCTTTTTCCTCTTTTGACAAAGCTCGCGGATTCAATCGCTGCGTCTGCGACGGTGTCGGAGAATCTCGGAACTTAAATTGTTATCGAGGAGAAGGGTTCGGATCTGACCTCCCTCGTGGAAGGGTCCTTGGAGTTCGTGACGAACATGTATTGGGAGCAGAGGGAGACGGAGACGAGGATCCATTCCCAGGAATATATCTTTTCGCCCAGGACGAGAACGACGACGTCGCCCCGGCTAGGTCCCGCCCCGAAGCACTCAGGAATGTCAGTAGCGAGGTCGTTCTGGACCTCCATGTCCTTCTCCATTCAAGTTTCTTCTTCAGGTTTGCAGTCCCCTCCTTCTGTCTCTCTAGGAGTGACGGAGTAACTGAATCCTGAAGCTCTCTGCAGGTAACGGCACATATCAATATGTGATTTTTCCCTTAGAAGACGTTCTTCTCTCCTAAATTATTAAAGGTGGAATGGAACTCACCTTCCCTCAAAACGCCCATCTATGAGTGAAGGAGACGCTCGACATCAAAAAAGTGAAATTAATATTACATTATTGAGTCAATCGCTCGAAGGCATTCCTTCCTCGCAGAGTCACGAACGGCAAAGTGGAAAGCCCCAACGATTTTCTGTCTTTGTGATAAAACTGGTGGAATCGTCCACCATACCCTCACCATCCGCTCCATACGATACAATATTTCGCCTGCCTTCATTCGGTGCCACATTCCCGACCTCGTAAGTGTTTCACACAAGACAAGACGACACGATGCTTGCTTTCTTTGACGGAGTTCAGCCGACTCTTTCCACTTGGACGTGCGCAGGTGAAAACAAACCCCTTTCCTCATGTTCACGTGTGATATGCGAGGATTCCTCTAGGATCTTTCAGCAGCAAATGAGGAAGACGAATTTTCTAGAGGGTATCTCTTCCAGTTACGTTTTTAGCTTTCATGTGATTTCCTCGCTTAAAAAATGTATAGAAACTCAATCATCATCTCCAAAAAAAAGTCACACCAAGAAGGAGTTGAGAGATCTTGATGAAATTTGGTAAACATACTTGTATTGGTGTGTCTTGGAATTGATGCTAGTTTCAAGGTCGTAGGTTAAATATTCGCAGAGAAAACTTGCTAAACAATGAGGACGGATGGGTTAGTGGGAGTATACGAATACTACCTGCTTGATTTTAGAAAATGCAGAATTTATTTGTAAAATATTGGCTTCTTGACTTTCCCGAAAGGTTTACTGACAATCTGACTGAATGAGAAATGACATTCAAACTGAAGGAAAAGCCATCGATATTTTTTTTTATTCATAGGAATTTATTTTTTTATTCATAGGTGATTTAACCATTTAAAAGGATCGAGGAGGGCCAATGCCACTTTTTCGTCTTCCACGTCCATTTTCGCTCGAGAAAGTGATTCCGAATCAGCCTGGAAGCTTTTGTATTGAATTCTTTCGATTCGGCCCGTCTTGGGAATAGATCTTCGACGACGAGTGAAACCATGCAAATGTAAAGGGAGAAGGAAAATTTTCCCTTTTCTCTGAGAGAGGACAATGCCCATTCTCTCTCCTTCAACTTCCACCCTCCTTTCTAGGATGCAGGAGGAGGAAAAATAAATGATAATTTCCTCTGCCGCCTTTCTGAGAATCGGATTTCCTCGAATTCAGTCTTTCTCTTTCATCTTTGGAGCCAGGAGATTTCTGCGACACACGGACGGACTGGACTTCCATAACTTCCATCCTCGTTACTTGGATCAAACCCCTATGCGGTTTTAATCCCATCATGGTGAAGCCTTCAAGCCAAATCTCTCTTGGGAGGAGTTCTTAAAGTCGTGGAGAGTTTAAGGAGACGTGACAAAGTTAGAAATTCCGAAGGTGTTCCTCCTTTTGCAGGAATGAAACTTTACAATAAAAAAATAACATCGAATGTAAAATACGACAGACTCACACGCGGAGCATCGGCGATTAATTCCTGTTCCTAAATGTCCGGAGCGATAGGATTTGGAAGGGAAAGAAAGCTCAGAATTTATTTTTATAATATTGTCCTCTTGGCTTTCCCAAGACATTTACTGACAATCCATGGAATAAGAAATGACATTCAAAATGAATCGAAAGGATCAAGGAAAAATCCATCGATATTTCCCCCACTCCCTGGATGAGGTCGCTCATTCTACATTGTAGGGGATGGTCATTGTGACACGAGGATAATTATGGTCTTGGGAAAATGGCAATGCATGGTGCTCCAATGGCGATGAAAGGAAAAGTCACGTGATCATCCGACAAGCATAACAACACCATATGGAATTAAGTCTCTTTACGACCTTCCAATTCATTCCATCAAACACTTCCAGGGAAGAATGGGCTTCTTCTTCAAAGCAATTTGCCCGGCCGAGAGCGTGCAACTTACCGTCGAAGCGGAAAAGGCCGTGTTGATACCGTCCTTCCGCCATGTTTGGCCATTCGTTCCCAGCATTTCGTCACCTTGTATTCAATAGATTCGTCACTTAGCACGATATTTTCCTAATTCCATCACATATTACATTGATCAGTGGTGGATTACCCTGAAATCTCTCAGAATGTTATCGTAAGTGTTAAATCTCTTGGTTGATGATTGTCAATTGTCGAATTGTTGAAATGAAGGATTGATAATTGTCATGCCAGAAAAATGAAAGACTTTGGGGAAGTTCCAGTTCCATGGTGTTACCGGAAACAAGATATGAAGATGGAAAAAAAATTCACACCATCATGTGACAAGCAGAATCACTCGAAAATGGAATCGAATCTCTTTAAGGCCTTCAAATTCCTTCCATCAAAGAATTCCAGGTGTGTTACCGGAAACAAGATATGAAGATGGAAAAAAAATTCACACCATCATGTGACAAGCAGAATCACTCGAAAATGGAATCGAATCTCTTTAAGGCCTTCAAATTCCTTCCATCAAAGAATTCCAGGTTCGGAATGTGCCTCACCTCCTTTAGAGAAATCTTCCTCGCCAAAAGCGTGCGGTTCCTTACATCGTTCTATCAATCTTTCGTTCAGTCTCTTCTTCACTCACGATCATTTACGGTATAAATATTAACATGACCGGAGTCACCTGATAATGGCACAGTGCAGGAAGAAAGGAATTCTCTTCTTGAAGAAAAATATTGGCTTCGGGGCGTTCTCAAAACCTATCCTGACAGAAAATGAAGGAAATCGAATTGGAAATCGAAATTGAAACGAAACGATCAAATAAAAATCAATCAACATCGCCTGCACTTTTTGCATGCTCATTCCACATCGGAGGAGAGGATTATCGCCACGATAGAATAATTTATATCTTCCGGGGGTGTTCCAAGAAACAAGGTATGGAGAGTGAGAAAAATATCATATGATCATATGACAAGCAAAGCAACAAGACACGGAAATGTATCTCTTTAAGACCTTCCATTCCCTTCCATTAAAGACTTCCGAGGAGGAATTATAATCACCACTTCTAACGTATCCATCCTTGCCAAAAGCGTGCAGCTTACCTTTGAAGCGTAAAAGACCCTGTTGACCCCGTCTTTCCGTCATGTTTGGCCCCTGTCTCTTAGCATTTCGTCTAATGTCAAACACGAACACTTCGTTGTGAAAGACAAAGTCACCGGCGCCGACTTCTAAGATTCATTGGGGGGGCGGGGGGGGGGGGCAAGTTCCCGATCGCCTTAATATGACATTAACGGAATTATTCCAGAATCCATTGGGGTAGCTCAGTATTATTTTGGTAGCAGAGTGACTAGCAGGAGAGGGGGGTGGGTTGCCCCCTCAATAATGTAAATGGGGGAATCGCCCCTTTGCCCACCTGGTTTCTTCGAATATGGTCAGTGTAACTAATGAAGTTAAAGTTTCGTTCAAGATTGACTGATGATGACATTCATCTGCGCTTAAAACTCTCTGTGACCAATTTTGATGTTGACGTCAGTGATCTGCCCGATAAAATGCAGACACAGAGTTCGGTTTGAGAGATCAACAAGCCGGAATATTGGTCTCTAATTACTAAAAATTGCCAGTTATGCCTGAGAAATGTATGAATCATACGTTGTAGTTGTAGCAACCTCTTAACGCGGTCAATGCCCCCCCCCCCTTCCCTCTTTCGCACTAACGAAGTCAATGCAATAGGCGCCGATTTCTCGATTGCAGTTTCTTTTTCCGGTTTGAAGTCTCCTCCTTCTGTCTCCCTAGGAGTGACGAAGTAACTGAATCGTGAAGCTCTCTGCAGGTAAAAGCACAGATCCTTACGTGATCTTTCCCCTAGAAGACGTTCTTCCCTCCTAAATTATTGAAGGTGGAATGCAGCTCATCAAAGCGCCCATCAATTAGAGAAGGAAACGCTCGACACCACGAAGCGAAATTAATCTTACATCATTAAGGCAATCGCTCGAAGACATTCCTTCTTCCAAGTGTCACAAGCGGCAGAGTAGAAAACTCCTACGATCATCTGTCAAGCTGCTTCCAGAAGCTTCCAAGCAATTGCCCTTCTTCCAGTCATAGCGGACTTCTCCACCGGAGGGGATTGAGGTAATCCGAGGGATCGAGCAACCCAAAGTAAATCTTGGCCTAAAGAAACCGCACTGAAACGTTTTATTCCAGAGGAACCTAGTTGCATCAGCGTAGCATCCATCACTTCAGCTTGAAGGCTCAGCGGTTGGTGTGCACGCCGCCTTATACAATGTGTATGGAAAAACCAATGGTAGGCATACAGAAGACGTCCGATCGCCGCCAATGCTTCTTTTGGGTTGGGGAACTTTCGATCACCCTGTGTATTGCGGAGGATTGATGAATCCGAATCTTGGATCCCTGGGGAAATGGTTCTCGATGAAGGCATAGTACGAGAAAGAACAGGAATGCGAAAGCAAGAGGAGCTAGTAATGAACATGCGTCGGAAATAGATCGAGTCGGAGGCGAGGATTCTATTCGAAAGAATGAAACATTTCGTTGAGGATGAAAACGACGTCGCACCAGCTGGGTCCCGCCCTGAAGCACTTGGAATTGTTAGCCGTGAGGCCAATATGAACCTCCAAGTCCTTCTCGATGGCATCATCTTACGGTATGCAATCGCCTTCTTCTATGATCCAAATTGGTGACAGAGAGCTTAAAGCTCTCTGTCACCAATTTGGATGTAGACTTCCAACTTGGATGGCAACTTCGCATCAGACTCGATCAAGAATTGCTTGGAATGCTTATTAGAATGGTCTACCTGTTCGGGGCAATTCATGGCTTGCCTGGTTGTATCGTCTTCCACATGATCGCAAAATCCGTGTTCTCTACTCCAAATTTTATATAGACCTGAGAAACAAATACAATACATGGTGTTGGCCGAGAAAAGAGTTTGGAATTGACGCTGGAGCAACAGTTTCCAGCCGGAGGGGGGCCTTTCAAAGTCCCTTCAGAGTTCAAATTGGGTTTCCGCAATTTTGGCGAGACTCGCGCCAAATCCATTGATGTAGGTGGAGGGCATTTCATGACGGTTTCAATTTTGACAAAGATGATTCCAACTAACTGCGAATTTTTTTAACGGTGTTGTGACTAATGGGACACCCTGTATCGCCTCGTTCTCGTCAGGCGAGGGTAAATTCACACGAATTCAGACGACGAGGTTATCAACTGGCGTTCCGACGGATAAGTTAAAGGTTGGACCCATCAGGGCGATTCTTGCAGCGTGTACAAGGTACCAGCCATTCCAGATCAAAGTGCTTCCAGCATCATCTGGCCCCGAGCGCCGCCTGCACCCTGTAGCGAAAACTCGCGTTCTTGGGAAGAATGGGATGTTGGAGGCAGGAGACGCGTGCCGTGCCTGCAATTATTTTTCTCTCGTCTCTCGATCGATTACTCGCTTTCTTTGAATCTGCCTAGCGCTTGGTTAAATAATCAGTTTCTTCTCGTTGAATTCAGTAGGTGAGAAGTGTCTCCCTTACGCTGGGCCCACGTCGGCTGCGAATACGGCAACGTGGGCCCACATCGGAGCCCGAGCGGCAGCCAGCATTCGTCCCATCTTTGGGCGAGACCTCCAGCGCAGTTATTGGAAGAAGAAGCTTCCCACAAATGACAGGAGATGTCGCCTATGTAGCCGTTGTTTCAGTGTTACCAGAGAGCTATTCATTAGAAAGAACCCAGCACTTTTCATGCGGCACCTTCTATTCATTTGACTGAGGAGGTCAAGCTGAGACTCATGGCACAGGTGGAAGAAGCAAGTTTCAAATCGGGCCTTCGCAATAGGTTTCGCAAAATATACTCGTCCCAAATCCTTATTCCAAGAGAGGAAAACCGCATATTAAAATGTTGCGGACAATAATACGTATATTGTAATTCGAAATTAAAATAAAAATTTACAGAAACGGTCAATGTAAACTCAACAATTCCTCCGGAAACCCTTGAATCGATCTACTCTGCAGTATATCACCCCATCCACATCGACACAAAATGGAATCGTTCCTCCATGACTTTCCAACTCCTTCCATTAAAGACTTCCAGAGAGGAATTTGGCTAACATTCCTCATAGCAATTTTTCCAACCAAAGGCGTGCAACTTCCTGTCAAAGCAAAGAAGACCGTGTTGATACCGTCCTTCCGCCATGTTTGACCGCACTCTCCAAGCATTTCGTCGAACATCAAACACGAACACCTCGTGATTTGCGACATAGTGACCGTCAATGGAACCCGAAGAGTTTACATTTCCGGAAATCGAAATCCTGGTGAATGTCCTGCTCTTGGATCTCTTGAGGATGAATTGACCCGGACTAAAGGATGAGGCGGGGACACAGAGAAGGAATTCTACATGGATTTGCGTCCATTGTATGTCTTCGAGGGGGGCTGCTTATTCAAGGGGAGATAAGGGACTTGTATCCATTGGCACGGTGACGACCTTATCGGGTGAATTTCAGGGACTCCGCCGACTATCGGGGTTGCTTCAAGTGTTTCTCAGAGCTCGGAGGCAGCGCGTTTTTTCCTGTTACGTTCGCGGCATCATCCAGTGCTTTTACCCAAGGTCCATTCGGTCTTTTCCGACAAAGTGTCTGGGGGATTCCATAAACGTATACTTTCTTCAACATTCGCCTTTAATCGTGAGCGGTGTTCCCATCAAAATTGGGTAATTCTGACAAGAAGAATGGCGACTAGAATTCCAAAGAAGAACATTATTACAATAGAGAAGGACTTGGTGGATCACAATGGACTCGCTACAGATATTTCCGAACACTTCCGGGCGGGACCCAGGTGGTGCGACATAGTCATTATCGTACAAGGAGAAAAGTTTTATTCTTGCAAAGGGATTCTCGCCTCCGTCTCCCCCTACTTCCGCAACATGTTCTCCACCGACTTCAAGGACCCTTTCCAGAGGGAAGTCAGATTGGAAGGATTCACCACGATGGGATTCAAGCCGGTTTGGGATTACATCCACGGAACGAAGATGGAAATGGACGGGGATGATGGAGCATTAAGCACTTTTAGAGATGCTCATTTCCTCGGACTCAAACGCCTCTGCAAGAAATTGAGCAAGACTATTAAGGACTTGTTGAACCCCGATAATGCCTTCCGTATTCTCAGCATCGCCGAGCAATACGACTACAAGGACTTGAAAGAAGCTGCAGTCGGGTTTATCTCAATCCGTTTCAGTAAAGTCGTTCGTACGAGTGACTTCCTAAGTGTCACGTTCGAGACATTGCTATCTTTCCTGGACCGAGACGAATTGGAAGTCACTTCAGAGAAGGAGGTATATGAAGCGACTAGAAGGTGGTTGTATCATGATGATACCCGTAAAAGTCACTTGCCTGACCTCCTCGAGAAGATTCGCCTTCCTCTTCTGCCTTATGAATACCTGAAAGCGGTTGTCCTCAAGGACCCTATCATAAAAGGGGATTCCAGATGTTTCGAAGCTATCACGGATGCCAGAGACTACCATATCCCAGAGCTCCGTCACTCCGTTCCCATTGAGAAAACCAGAGCGCGTGGAAATTTTTCTAAGGTGTGTTGGTTCTTAGGAATTAAGAACAGTGAGAGAAAGATATATCGCCTCAAGTTGAAAAATTGGGACTTGGATGAGGTCACTAACTACCCAGACAGTGGAGACGGGAAATTCTGCCGATCTTTTGCTGCCATCGACAGGAAACTATTTCTGACCGGGCGCGGCGAGATGAAGATATTCGATGTGGAAAAGGAACTGTGGAAATCAGGCCCCAAACCTCCCGTATATGCTGAATGGTCTGCGACTGCTGTCTCCTCTGGATCCATATTCGTCTGTGGGGGTATGGATCAAAACCAGACATATAAAAATTGGACTTTTCGCTTCGAAGTGGAGTCAGGCCGATGGTTGCGACTCACTAATTTGATATATGACCGATCTTACGCAGGAGCCTGCCTCCACGATTCCTGCTTGTATGTAATCGGCGGATATAAAAACTCGAAGACTCACGAGCGTTTGGATCTCCGCACTTCAAAATGGGAGGAATTGGCTCAAATTCCTCAAAGAAGGTATTTACATGCACTTGCGTCTCATGACGATATTCTCGTTTCGGCAGGAGGAGTTGACCCAGAATTAGTACGCGAAAACGGTGACTTTCTCGTTTATAACGAAGTGTTCGTGTTTGACATTAGACGAAATGCTTGGAGACAGTGGCCAAACATGAAGGAAAGACGGTGTCAACACGGTCTTTTAAGCTTTGAAGGTAAGCTGCACGCTTTTGGCGAGGATGGACACGGTAGAAGTGATTATAATTCCTCCTTGGAAGTCTTTGATGGAAGCGGATGGAAGGTCTTAAATAGATACGAATCCATGATTTGTTGTGCTCCCTGTCAGATGATTTTGTGACATTTGTTTCATTCCCCATACCTTGTTTCTTGGATCACACTCGAAAATATCAATTTTGCTAGTGTGACGATAATCACATCCTACGATTTAGAATGTGTGATGACGTTCAAGAAGTGCTGGCGATATTAATGGGTTTTCATTGGAACGTTTTTTTATTTTGATTTTCATTTCTTTTTCTTAATTTTTTGGTCAGTAAAGGTTTTGAGAAAACCCCAAACCCATTATTCGTCTTCAAGATGAGATTTCCTTTCTTCCTGGACTGTGTCCTCATCAGATGAATCCATTTATATTAATATTTATACCGCAGACGATCGTGAGTGACGGAGTGAGTAAGTGAATGAGTGTCTGACGGTAATTCTAACGATGTTCTAAAGAAGTTATAAATCTGAAATTCGGTGCCCAAGTAGGTGTGGAGTTCAGAAAAAATCCGACTTTGTTGGTACATGCCCTCGTGCCGGATTTATTCATTGTTCATTTAATTCAGCCAAACCGAAAGACAGAAAGTAAAAAGTAAAGTAAGTGTCTTCTGTGCTGTGTGAAAGTGCTGACATCAAATTAAAAAAAAAAAAATTTATTGATCCATACACTGAGAGAACATTTTCTCAGGGAGACGTTTTCATTATCTTTTTTCCGTTTCCGTCAGAGGGAGAAACATAAAGCCGAAAATGAGCATGAACGTTTCTAATGAAATCCTAATTTAAAGAAAATGTTCACTTTAAAGGTGTATCCCCTGTGGCATAAACTGTGTGGGAGGAAGAAAGAAAGGAAACTACTTGCTTCTGACGCGGAACCTTTCTCTGAAGGAAGCATATTCCTCCATGTAAGACTTTGAAGGAAGGAAATGGAAGGTCTTAAAGAGGTACGATTCCATTTCGTGTGATTTTGCTTGACATATGGTGTGATCTCCATGTGTCTAGCAGGATCACACGAAATCACAGATCCATCTCCATACCTTGTTTCCTGGAACACCATGTACTCCATTTCTTTTAATGTTTACTTCGAATAACTTTGGATTCTTTCAGTGAAGATCAAATTCCTATCAAATTCCTATCTTCCCAACGACAAGAAGACCTCCGCACCTCCAAGTGGGAGGAGTTGGCTCAACTCCCGAAAGAGAGGCAGTCGCCTGCCCTCGCGTCTCACGGCGCGGTTTCATCGGCGAATAGGAAAGAACTGTCTGAAAATACGTATATTTCTGAGGAATATACGTATACTTTCTTCAAAATTCGCCTTTAATGCTGGGCAGCGTTCGCATCAAAATCAGGTAATTCTGAGGAGAAGTATGGCGCTTAAGATTCCAAAGAAAAACCTGGTTGCAATAGAGAAAGACTTGGAGGATCACAACGGCCTCGCGGGGGACATCTCCGAGTGCTTCAGGGCGGGAATTGGCTCAACTCCCAAGGGGAGCGTTTTTACATGCACTTGCGTCCAGTCAGTCCGTGTGTCAGAGTTTCACAATATGGTTGTCCGACGACAACCAGAAACATTTTGGCTTGATCGATACATTAATCGACAAGCGGGTAGATATGAATACAGGATGAGTTCTTTTGAGGCGAATTAGCACAAAAATTGGCATCCTTCATTGCAAATTTTTCATTTGAAGTTTGGTCTGAGTGACGCTCAATTAATGTGCCGCTTGAATAACAATACATGATGTCCTTTAAGGACGTTCTTTGAACATGAAAAAATGCAGTTTTCTAGAGCATGACTGTGCTATCCATCTGACAGTGGCTAGAAACAAAAGAGTGTTCACACAATCCACGGTAGATGCCGCGAAAGTACCCGTTAGTAAGTACCGCATACATTGGAATCTGTCTCTAGTTTTTCTCTGAGGTGTCCGATATTTTCCCTACTGATACACCACAGAGAAAGACAATAGAATTGTCAACACATCTGTCGTATGGGATTCCCCTGTCCAGGGAGCCTCCAGATAACTGGCCTGATCGATAGAGGGAAAGTGGTTATATCCTCCAATATGACTTCATGAGAGGAATGTATTTGCTCCCTTTGTGGGAGCTGTGGGAATCAGGCCCGAAACCTCCCGTGTATGGTGCATTTTCTGCTACTGTTGCCTCCTCTGGATCCATATTCATCTGCGGGGGCATCGATCAAAACGAGACAGCCAAAAATTGGAAGTGGAAATCCTTTTCGCTTCGAAGTGGAGTCAGGCCAGTGGGTGCGACTCACTAATTTGATATATGACCGATCTAAGGCAGGAGCCTGCCTCCACGATTCCTGCGTGCATGTAATCGGCGGACATAAAAACTCGAAGACTCACGAGCGTTTGGATCTCCGCACTTCTAAATGGGAGGAATTGGCTCAACTTCCTCAAGGAAGGTATTCGCATGCACTTGCGTCTCATGACGATACTCTCGTTTTGGCAGGGGGACTTGACCCAGAATTAGTATGCGAAAACGGTGACTTTGTCTTTCATAACGAAGTGTTCTTGTTTGACATTAGACGAAATGCTTGGAGACAGTGGCCAAACATGATTTATATACGGATTCAACACGGTCTTTTAAGCTTCGAAGGTAAGCTGCATGCTTTTGGCATTTATGGATATGTTAAAAGTGGTGATTATTATTCCTCCATGGAAGTCTTTGATGGAAGGAGATGGAAGGTCTTAAATAGATACGAATCCATGGTTTGTTGTGCTCCCTGTCAGATGATCTTGTGACTTTTTTTCATTCCCCATATCATGTTTATTGGATCACCCTCGAAAATATCAGTTTTCCTAGTGTGACGATAATGAAATCCTACGATTTAGAATGTGTCAGGACATTCAAGAAGTGCTGGCGATATTAATGGGTTTTTATTGGAACGTTTCTTTTTAATTTTGATTTTCATTTCTTTTTCTTAATTTTTTTGTCCGTAAATGTTTTGAGAACACCCCGAACCCATTATTTTCCTTCAAGAGATTTCCTTTCTTCCTTGACTGTGCCCTCATTAGATGAATCCATTTATTTTAATATTTATACCGTTTGCGATTGTGAGTGACGGAGTGACTGAGTGAGTGTCTGACGGTAATTCTAACGATGTTCTTCAGAAGTTATGAATCTGAAATTTGGCACCCAAGTAGGTGTAGAGTTTAGAAAAAATCCGACATTGTTCGTACATGCCCTCGTGCCGCATTTATTCACGTGGGCGCATTTATTCATTTAATTCAGCCAAACCGAAAGACAGAAAGTTAAAAATGAATATAGTTTCTTTTGAAGTGCTGATATCAATTTTTTTGTATATATATTTCTATATCCATGCCCTGAGAGAAAATTTTCTCAGGGAGACATTTTCATAATTGTTTTTCCGTTTCCGTCAAAGGCAGAAACAGAAAGCCGAAAATGAGTATTTTAGACATTATGTGCAGCGATAATGCCAAAATTGAAGTGTTTTTAACACTAGTTCCTCGTTCAGCAAATACATGAGACATAGTTCTGTTTTATTGTACATACACATGGAGCAGTTTCACAGAAGTTTACTGTGAACCAGTGATTGGAATTTTATTTTTACGTATTTCATCGACTTTTTTTTAGCAAGAAAATCAAATGAAAGCCAAAAACGTTAAGTGAAAGATATTCTTGAGAAGATTCGTCTTCGAAGAGGGAAGAGGGAGCATTGACCTCTTTTAGAGGTTGTCTTTTGGCTCTGACTCCAAAAAGAGAATGATCACTTAAGATAACGTTCGGAGAGATTTCAGGGCAATCAACTACTAATCGATGTATGATGCGTTGAAAGTAAGATAATATCGTGCATCTTGACTCCTTGACTGAGAGAAAGATCTATCGCCTTAAAATGAATAATTGGGACTTGGAAGAGGGCACTCATTACCCAGACATTGGAGACGGGAAATTCTGCCGATCTTTTGCTGTTATCGATAAGAAACTGTTTCTGACAGGGCGTGGCGAGATGAAGATATTCGTTGTGGAAAAGGAACTGTGGAAATCAGGCCTCAAATCTCCCGTGAATGCTGAATGGTCTGCGAATGCTGCCTCCTCTGAATCCTTATTCATCTATGGTGGGAAAGATCAACATAATACGACTCAAAATGTTGCGCTTCGATTCGATTTAGGGTCATGCCAATGGGTGCGACTAAGTAATTTGCTGTGTCACCGAAACTGTGCAGGCGTCAGGCAGACTGTCATCGGTGGATTCGAGAGTCTAAAGACGCAGGAGCACTAGGACCTCCGCACTTCCAAATGGGAGCAGTTGCCTCAACTCCCACAGGGAATGTGTTCACATGCGTTTGCGTCTCATGACGATATTCTCGTTTCGGCGGGAGGAATTGACCCTGAATTAGTATGCGAAAACGGTGACTTTGTCTTTCATAACGAAGTGTTCGTGTTTGACATTAGACGAAATGCTTGGAGACAGTGGCCAAATATGACGGAAAGACGGGGTCAACACGGTCTTTTAAGTTTCGAAGGTAAGCTGCACGCTTTTGGCATGGATGGATATGTTAAAAGTGATTATGTTAATTCCTCCTTGGAAGTCTTTGATGGAACGGGATGGGAGGTCTTAAAGAGATACGATTCCATGTCTTGTTGTACTGCCTGTCAGATGATCTTGTGACGTTTTTTCCATTCCCCATATCTTGTTTCTTGGATCACCCTCGAAAATATCAATTTTCCTAGTGTGACGATAATCATATCCTACGGTATAGAATGTGTGATCACATACATGACGTGCTGGCGATATTAATGGGTTTTTATTTGAACGTTTCTCTATAATTTTGATTTTCATTTCATTTTCTTAATTTTTTTGTAAGTAAAGGTTTTGAGAACGCCCCGAACCCAATATTCATCTTGAAGATGAGACTTCCTTTCTTCCTGGACTGTGCCGTCATCGGATGAATCAATTCATCTTAATAAAGGGGATCCAGTTTTTGGTTATCAATTCATTTGACATTGATTTCAATGTCAAATGAATTATTTAGTTAGTATTTATTTGGTTAGTATTTGTGATGCACGCAAAGACCAAGTTCCCGGACCAATGGAATAATTTATCAGAAGCATAATTCCGATGAAGATTTCCACCAGTTTTGCAATGAATGACATAAGTGCTTTCCCGCCCACTCCCTGGTGTTGGTTAAAGTATCACGACAAAATTTAAATTAAGTTCTCTCATGAATCCAGGACATGTCCGTCACTCTTCAGCAACGTTGGTCCACGAATTCTTTGAGATTTGCAGTTCCATGCCCGGCCATCTATCCATCAACAATTCCATCCTGATTTGCTCATATTCATTCAAATTTTCTAATGCACATGGCCTGAGGCATGAGAAGTACCCAAAGATGACGATGGATGATTTCTGCTGAAATGTTTGGAATTGAGAATGTTATGCTTCCTCGATGTCATGCAAGGGAGCCATCCTGACTATGAAAATCGAAATGCGATGTTATTTTGATGGCCTCGGGGCTGCTAGAATATCACATAAAATAGTTGGGAAATACGATGGAAACCAAAGAGTTGGCATTTCCTTAATTTCAAGAGAGAAATACTTTCAAATCCTTACGAAGGTGGAATCCTGCTCTTGAGAACGAATGAAGATGAATTGGCTCATACCGGAAAACGTGACAGCGAGATAGGGAACTGTTCAGGCCATGTACCCAGGTAGCACATAACATTGATTCAACGCTGATTTGGTGTGGATCGAATGTTTCACTGTTGAAGGTTTATACTTCTATGTTGAATCAACATTGATTCAACGCTGATTTGGTGTGGATCGAATGTTTCACTGTTGA
>CAJPEV010000693.1:3539-99137 GCA_905338385.1 Darwinula stevensoni | reverse complement strand
TTGCCGACATAATTTTTAAAACCTAAGTAAATGAAACCTTATTACATGTACTTTTCAGAAATAAAAGTTTTTTTTCGTATCTTTTACCGTTTCTTTTTTTATTAACCTTTTAAATGTGGGACTCCATTCTGCCGCACCCTGTAGATGTTCAGAAGAGCTCTCTCTTCCATTTAGGATAGAGAAGATATAGTACTTGAGAGGCTGGGATTCTACTCTTCCCAAATCCCGTGCACTGCTGTAATAAAAAGATTAACTTCAGCATTTAATGATTCCCTGAGTCATATATTATAAATATATATATATTATAATTTCATGTTTTCCATATATATATATTCTCAGATTGCATAATGAAAGAAGACGGATGGTAAGAAAACCCGATACTATACCAGGAAAGCCAGTATTTAATAGTATTTGTTGGATGCAGGGAACAAGGGTTCCATCTAGTGAGGAATCCTGGTACTGCAACTGCAGGATGGTCAGCTAAAGTTTCGTATGGATGGTGTGGTGTTAATTTTTCATAAACTTGATATCATGTACTTCATGTCAGTTGAGGTGATGTCTAGTTAATGTAAAATACACGTAAACTTTGGTGACGTAAATATAGGAACGTAAATTTTACGCAAAAGTGATGTCATTTTCCTGGCAATCGCAAGAAATTTACTTTTTTGAAAAAAAAATTGATATCTTGTGTAAGAAAACATGCTGCTTGGGCTCCTATGTGCCCAATATCAATAGTTTATGAATCTCATAATTTTTTAATTGCATACACGAATCGTACGTTCTCCTTTGGAAACGGTGGAGCTGTTTTAAAATCACCCTAGGTCATCCGGTCAATAACAGTCCCCTCTATCGGGATACAACGCCATCTTCAGAAAGCGAAAAAACCTCTTAGACTCATGAACCTTTCTGTCAAGTATCAGCTGCATCCAACTGTC
Source organism: Darwinula stevensoni (assembly GCA_905338385.1). Classification (NCBI taxonomy): domain Eukaryota; kingdom Metazoa; phylum Arthropoda; class Ostracoda; order Podocopida; family Darwinulidae; genus Darwinula; species Darwinula stevensoni. Next base: position 98,202 of record CAJPEV010000693.1, on the reverse strand, counting down.
CCTTGAAAAGTGAAAGTTGAAAAGTTCATTGAATTCTGAGACGGTTAGCATAGGTTATCACCTCACTTGAGGTGGAATGATCTACCTCTAAGCAACTTTAATTCACTTCTAAATGGGCATTGCGCGACTTAGGCAGGGGTGCTGGCAAAAGCTGGCAAGTATTTCAACATCTTGTAACTTTCAAATATTGATCGCGTATCCAATGTAATTTTTTTTTTGCTGCATGATATGAAACTGTGTTTCTCCCCTAGAAAACGGTAGAGAGTTTTTTTTTTTTTAACCACATATATAAACAAGTGTTATATATTTCACTGAAATACATGCACATCACCTAGATATTGCATAAGGTATGGTGGGTCCTCTATTTTTCTCATCAACTGTAAATGTTGAATGTTATCAACACATCATTCAGAAATTCATTGCTGAATTCTCAATTCGCTCAATACTCAATTCAAGTTCCTCAACAAAAAAAACCGCAAATAGGGTTGCACGACTTTTGAAACTCCCTGTATGTACGGTGGAGTACGTTGTGGTGTTTCGCTTAAGTAATCATATGGTACAATAGTGCATTCTGGAGCGGTCTATAAAGATCTATTATTTTCACGTAGGCAAACGGAAAACCATACATGGTATCGATAGCAAATTGAGAGTATCACATGTAATATGTGTATGAGAGTTTAACGAAGTTATGAGAGTTTAAGTATTGCTCATAACCCAACTGACGGTTACTTTCCGCCCCGCGTCAAATGTACTCTTATTTCCTTACGCCTGCCTGCTCTGCTGAACTCGGCAAGGGCGAGTCCGACCGTGACGTCACCGTGACGGTGACGAGGGGTCGGTTAGCATCACAAGGTACTCTTGATTTAGCACAATAGTCGGGATCGTATTTGAGGGATCGTATTGAAAAAGAACATTTTGCGTTTTAAGTCTACATTGTACTTGGAAGGAATATAACAAAGTTGCTTCCGCTGCAATGAATATTTTTTAAGCTGGAAAAATGAATTTGACAGAAAATATAAAAACTGTCGGCTATGATCCCATTTTAATTGAGATTTTTACCACCTCTTGCACCTCAACTACGAAGTGAATCTAATTACCTGAATTTCTTGAATAATTAGGGAGTGACAGCAGTTCAAGTCGTTCCGGGACACAGGAAAGGTGATCTTTGATAAAGTATCCATTAAAATGAACGAATGTCATATAACGAAAAATACGAGTTAAACGAAATTAACCAAACAAGATGTACGTGCTCATTTCATCGACATAGCAATTTGCTTTGGTAGTGCCCATTACCATTCTTCAACCCCTCCGGCGACAAAATTCAACCGTCTGGTATTTCTCTCTGAGAGCATCAAGAGGAAGGAAATTGAACATATTTCTTCCTCTCTCAACGCGGAATCGCTCCACCAAATTTGAAGATCCATCTCCCCTGGATTGAGGAGATCGATGAATCTCGCTTTAGGAGATGTAAATTTCTTTACGGTATTTTTTTCCTCCCCCCTGGGTAGCCGCTCCTGAGAAGTTTTTGGAGGAAGGAGACGAACCAAACGAAAGAAATTGACTTGTAGGTAGCAAAAAGTTTCATTTTTGTTGCTTCCAGTACACCATTTCGTCATTTAAAAATGAAATTGGATGCGTTAATTTAGGCTTAGCGCGATGGCTCCGGTCCCGTCCTCCAATGTTGCCGGGTATCGTGCCTTAGTTATGCCAGATTCATGACTTCTTCGGCCTTAGCATTATTTCTGGATCTTCCCTTTTTAATGTAGGAGACATTGTGCTGAATTCATGAGATGAACTAAGATTGAAACGATGTTTTGGAATGGCCGATGGATTTAGTGTAATTCGGAGATATCACATCCGGACATCCCTAAATTAAAATGATGGCGGCCAGCTTGTAAGTCGTGCGCCCTAAAGACATTCTCATCTCGGAACGAGTCGAGACGGTTTTAGGAATTCTGGATAGCTCCCCGACCGCACTGAAATGGTTCATTAAGCTCGTAAACGACCAACATTCGGTGTAACGTTACACTTCCTCAACGATGTGTATCGAAGACCAGGGATGAATCCTTATTGGCCTAATTGGTCCGTAGGTCAAGGTTGAGTTTCTTTTGAACGAAAAGAGGAAGACTATGCTTGACCGAAGGAAAATCCACGGTTAGGCCTAGGAATAGTGTTAATGAGTTCCGTAGAGAAAGGGAAAGGTGATGGTGGGTTGAGGTTGAAGAAAGGTAAAACCTGTGAAAATTAGTTTTCACATTACTTCATATCTAAATTTTCCGGACAATCTGCAGGATAATTACAAACCGTTCAAGAATTCGAAATTCCTAGTACAAAACAACTTCATATGTGTTAGATGTTTATTTATGCTAAATTTAATTCAGATAAATATAAGTTGAATATAACCTGCAAGCAAGTTCCTAAGCCGATCGAAAGAGGAGGGGGAGGGGAATAAATATATAGTTCTTTCACAAGAAAAGAACAAGGAATCGAAAGCGAAGTTGGAAATGATAAAAAAATTTTTTTCGAAGGAAGAGTGAATGCAAGAATGACGATCAAGGTGCAGAAGCAATTCGGGTCTTACTTCGACGACTGGAGTGAAAGCTGCTCCCGACTCCAGCATCTTCTTCATTGCGTCATCATCGTCGCGATGGTTGGGGTTGTCGAATTCGTCGCGATCTCAACGGAGACGACATGGGACAACGTGGAGCCTAATCGTTTTTCTTGGACTATTTTCGCGTACTGTTTGCGGTTTTTGTCGCTACTTAATCTGCCCATGTGCGTGGCGTCGTTCCTGGGTCTCACCATGTACGATGCCTTCCCCGACCCCGTCCGGTTGAGGGCAGACCCGGATTCCCTACCATTCGTTGTCGTGCGAATCGTGACCCGAGGGGACTTCCCAGATCTCGTCCGTCAAAATTCGCTCGCGAACCTACGCGTGTGCAAGGAAACCGGTTTACGTCATTACTCAATAGAGGTCGTGACCAAGAAATCCGTTCAACTCCCTAAGATGGTACATCTGAGAGAGGTCGTCGTTCCGGATTTTTACGAGCCTTCTAGCGGATCCATGTACAAAGCTCGACAGCTGCAATACTGCCTGGAAGACGGGATCAACGAGTTGGGAGACGAAGATTGGATTCTGCATCTGGATGAAGACAGTGTGCTCACCCCAGACGCCGTGAAGGGAATGATGAACTTCATTCACGACGGAGAAGCCCATTTCGGAACGGGCCTGGTAGTGACCACTCGAGGGCCAGTTTCTAACTGGATGACGACATTGGCTGACTTGATTAAAGCTGCCGACGATATGGGGAGAACTCGGTTCCTACTCAAGGCATTCAGGAAGCCCTGGTTTGGTTTTAAAGGTTCATTCTTGCTAGCCAACGTAAGTTGCTCGACTTTGCCTTCACCTACTTCTCCCGCACGGTATTAGGTTAGGAATTAAGAAAATTTGGTTTTTACTTAGAAAATATGCGTAGTAGCATTTGCTAAGAGTGGAAAAACGGTATAAGCAGTAATAACCTTATTTTATCATTATCAGCAAAAAATACAAATTAACGTTTTTCTGGTCTGGATGCGTGGCTTAGAAAAATGTAACCTTTTGGAAAACCTTGGTATCTTTAGTATTGTCACCTTTAACCCTGCTCTTTCATCACTCAATACAGATTCAAATAAAAATACTGAACTACTTAAAGTGATTAAAGATGTTAGTCTCCACTTGTCAAATGGCTTTGGATTCTACTGCTAACTTTCAGTGACTGGAACCTACATCGTGATTCATATAATAGGGACCTCCCAAATAATTTCTTAGAATTCTTATACGCATTATTCTATTTACATGAAATTATGAACGATTGTACAGAAGTTCAAAAACAAAGTATCATAATGATAGTCAGCCCTATTAGTAATCTCCTCGTTCCCTAATGTTTACTTTATCTTAAACATTTGATGCCATGCTGGTCTTCTTCACTGAATGCCATTTTTATTGGGTATGCTGCAACCGATTTATAATGACATCATTAATTACTATCATAACCATCGACTAAAAGTCAACTTTTATTCTCAATTTCCGGTAATTCTCTATTAGCCTTCTTATATTCAAAATTTCATGTAATTGTACTAACAAATATATGAGTTACAATAATATGTTTAGGTGGTCCCGATTTTACGAATCACGGTGTGTATTACAATCGACCAACGGAGATAGGGACTACCTTCACATGGAAGGTTGTAGTTCTGGGCGTGCCTTTTTTTCGTAAATCTAAATGCAAAGGTAAATGCTGAACCTTAGGAAGTACTGTAATTCGATTTTCAGCTCCAGGCATTCACTCTCACGTTTCATTCAAACTTGTACCTAGTCTGAAACGGTTAAAGAAAAAAGGAAATTACAGTCCTGTTTCACATTTTCATTCGCTGAAGCCTGAAACAGAGTGCGAAAAAGGGACGGAAGTTGTTCGTGATCTCAGTCGAAGTAATTCTAGTCCTGGTCATGTCACTAGGATTCTCTTTGTTGGGAACTTTGGCACATTATTCCAAAAGTGAAATAGCGAGTTTTTTATTATTTTAAAAATGCTACAAACTGGACATTTTAAAGTAACAGCATAAGTCATAGCTTCACGGAAAGAGCATTGAATTTGGTCCAAGTTTCGTGTTTTATTATGTTTAAAACAGAAAATGTAAGTTTCCACAGTGGGTGAAAAATGAAACATTTGGACTTTCAACTTTAATTTCCCAGTGTTTCAAGCCAAGCAAGTAGTTGAAGTTTATATATTTCCATTTTTGTTGCCTAGAATTCCAATGTTGCAAAAGCTGATTGTGTTACTGCGATTCCTATAGTTTCAACTTTTCATATAAAATTTGAAGTTTTTCGAAAAATTAAAAATTCATTGGTTGTTAGCGATGAAATTACAGAACCTTGCTACAGCGAATTCTGATTCAGCGGTTCTTAGCTTTCATTTCAATCCAAAAACTATTTTTAAAAATCTCAATTTAGGGCCAAAGATAGCCTTTTGATCTGTGGGGTCACTATTCCCAAGAGGAGCTACCTTTGGAGTTGAATATCTTGAGAACCGTTTGAGCCAGAGCGCTGACATTTGGGTTTTTCATAACTCAGAGAGGTATTCATGCATGGAATATCTCGAACATATCCCTGTCGGACGCGCAAGCGAAGTACCCGAAATTTGATCGCGTGAGCTGGATTAACTCTAAACTACTTCTTTTTAAACCCTGGTGTCTGCCTGGAGCTCCCCCGCTCGAATAAACAAAGAATTCCACAAACGGGAAGCGAGTGCTGTCATCAAAAGAAATAAAAAGAACTAAAAAATCATAATGATAATAATAAAAACAAGAAAAAACATTTCAAGTTTTACCCAAGTTTTTCGAGGAGAACCGAACCCAACTTGCCTTTATATTTTTTTTTACTTTTGGCCTTGTGTTATTCTCATCGACAGGCGAAGGCTGAACGCATCGTGTCATTCGATAATGGACCCGTAGGATCCATGACAGAGGATGCTTACTTCGCCATGAAAGGCATCCAGGAAGGCTTCAGGTTCGGCTTCATCGAGGGAGAAGTGTTGGAACAGTCTCCGTGCACGCTGGGCGACTTTCTGCGGCAGCGAAAGAGATGGATGCAGGGCCTCACGCTGACCGTCTCCTGCCCCAAGGTTATTACCGTCCACACCTCCGACTGTATTGGTTATCATATCAGAGATAATCATGACTTCTTGGAAATTCGTGAGCGAAGTTTCTGGCATTGCATGAGTTTGTCACGGATTAAAGTACAATTCTCTGGAGTATAAAGGGAAATTGTCCAACGACGATCTCGAAAGCTTTTCCAACAGTCAGGAGAGTGACATGTAAATTCCTTTTCCGTTTTTTCAGCATTTCTGCATGTGCTGCTAATGTGAACTAAAGGTAATTCCCCATAACGAAAAGGTATGAATAAGTGAAGAGAAGAAAGGCCGAGAAGATTCATGACTTCCCAAGTAGGACGTAGATGGCGGACCACCAGTTGGAAAATATTTTAAAACCCGTATAACCTACATACCCGTTCGCCTTGGAGCATCAAACATGAAGCTCTTTCATACTTAATTTTCTCCTTTACATTCAACACTAAACCCAGAGAAAGTGAACGGAATCTCGCATCATGCATCATACACTGCATCATATAAAAACTGAAGATATACGTATCAAAGGATATATCGTGTACTCTTTCTATTCCCATAGTTAACTTCAGCTTTTAATAATTCCATGAGTCATACACTGCAAACAAAATATAATAATTCCGCGCTTTTCTAATATTTGTTAAGAAAATGCACAATAAAAGAGGGAAGAGGTGAGGAAACTCTTTTGCTGAATCAGGAATGCACGTTCTTAATTTCATTTGAATGGTGCAAGGAAAATGAGTACCATCAATTGGGGACTCTTGGAACATCATCTTTCACCCCGCTTAATACTCTATGTGGGGAGTGCCAGGTACATTGTAGAAAGAAAGTAGGTGGCCCACTACCTACACCTGATAGCCGGCCATCTACTGCATGCTCCGCTTGCCGCCACAGGCCCGCCACAGCCAGGGCCCCAGCACATTCATGATGTACGACATCCTTGAAGAGATGGCCCGCTGGCTGATTCGGTATTCTAAACCCCACGTTACTGCCTTCGTATGAAATCCGCCAGTTATGAAGTGCCTCGACTGACTGTGGTCCTCTATTTTTATGTATGCTTGGGTTTGCGTCCCAAGAAGTCAAGAGTGATCCAAAACTCGTCCATGGACAGTCCAGTTGTCCAGAAATGGGTATAAGTCGAGAGGCGGTCCCCCTTTGGATAGAATGCCATCGTCATGGATTGATTTATTCTCCTGCATTCTGAGCTTATCCGAGCAGAATTTCCCAACATCGAACACTCACTTATTTCCATTTTATTGAATGAAGGTTTTATGGCCTGGCATTACGAGCATCCGATCACGAAATTGATTTTGTTCTTTTTTTTCTTCAAATCTCTCATCTTATGTCATAACCCTTTAACTTCACTCATTATATAGATAGTGTGACATGATTGGACCAGTGCATGATTTCATTTCGGTTTCGACATTACGAACCGAACGATATGTCAGTCCATCTTCAGACATCCATAGGACGTTCAGAAAAGGAACTTCCAAGTACAACTTCTTACCGTCTTCCATTGGATGTTCTTGGATGGAATCCCCGCCCCGTTGAGGCCTTCCATCTGGCCTGACATCTAGCAGTTCTTTTAATAAATATAGGGTTCCCGTAATGTAAGTGAGGTCGCGCTCATCCTGCCGGTGTATGTCTCTCGATTCCCTAAATGCTAACGAATTGTTGGGCAAAAGCTTTCATCCTCTACTCGATAATTTTCAACGTACAAGCCTAAGGAAAGAAGTCATTCTAATTAATTCATTTGTTGAGGACGTAACGTAGCTCAAAGAGACTCCCTGCAATTCTTGCATATTGTATGGAGTGAGTGTGATTCTCCTTGTCAAGTACATTTATTCCATTCTCCTTGTGTCAAGTGCCCTTTGTGATGGGAAAAACGATTGTTTTGATAGGGATATGAGAAGGAGAAGTTGTAAGTTTCGTCTCAGTAAAACTTCATTTTCCATCCAAACGCTTCTCTCTTTCTAACAAACGCGAGAGGGCGAGATCGTCAATGTATAGAAAATATACCATTTCCACGTTATGAATATTCATGAATTGCAAATTTTGCTCTATTGCTACCTGCGGATTAAATTGCTGCACCCTTCTACGGTCATCCAAAAGCTTTCCCAAAAGGGATCTCGAATGGATCCAAGGAGACGGCCTTCCAATAGGCCATCCAATGGACATATCCAAGGATTATCATTGGACGAGACATTTAGTCATCCAGTGGATGTCCGAGGAGCAGTGACTTAGCCAGGAAGTAGTTTCGCGGGGTATTTTGTGAGGCTCTGTCAGGCTCATGAGATGACAAAATGGCCGAGGAAGGTAAGGGGTTGGGAGGAGTGAGGATAACTTCGGAAGCCTTCACCCCACCCACTTCGTAGTTCAAAAGAGCCCGGTTCTCTTCCCAAAATTTCAAACATTTTCGCATGAAAAGAGATATAGGTGAAGGACTGACCTTGACTTAGTCATAATATAGTGGAATAAAGAGCTGCTTCTGAATCATGGTTCGCTATCGGAACTCAAAAGTCTGGTAGAGCAAAAGAAGCAAAATGGGAGGAGCACTGTTTTGGTTAGGAGAGATTGTTTTCAGAAGGTAGATTAGAAGTGCAAGTCGAAACTTCAGTTGTACAGTATATGTAATTCTTTTCACCCCCCCCCCCCCCCATCTCTCCACTCCCACTTCCATTTCCACTTCTTTGTTTCATGATATCTTGCTTCTTTTCGGGGGGTGTCCAGAAACCCAGGACCCGCCCCCCGGCTACGTACCTACCGAGTAGGATGTAAATTGGACGTCCAAGTGTCCTTGATGGTAAATCCAATGGATTTGTTTTGGTTCAAAATTGGTACTTGGGGTCGAAGAAGTTACTATTGCTAGGCACAAATTTCACGGCTTTGAGATACTGTTACTGAAATTGTCCTACAGTAGCTTCTTTCCAAATAGGAAATTGCAAGAAAATTTTCTCAACTGTTACCCAATTCTTTCGTCTCACACACAGATTCATTGGAGGACGAAGATTTGGCTGACGATATTTTATTTATCGTGGCTATTGACTCCACTCATCTTATTGAATGGACTGTTCTCCAAGTTCCCAGACCCGACTCCAGGAATTTTCAAGTCGATCTTCACTATTGGAGAACGAAGATATGGCTGACGATATTTTATTTATCGTGGCTATTGACTCCACTCATCTTATTGAATGGACTGTTCTCCAAGTTCCCAGACCCGACTCCAGGAATTTTCAAGTCGATCTTCACTTTCAACATCGCTATTTCTACCTACTACTACCTGTACGGCACCCTGAAAAACGAGAAGTACTTGGGGATGGCGCGTTCTTTCCTCATCCTCCTCTGCCTGCCTCTCGTCATCCCCTTCTGCTCGCTGCTGGAGACCGCAAGCGTCGTGTATTCCTGGTTTGGGCATACGAATGACTTCTACGTCGTCAAGAAAGTCACTCGTGTTCTTTCCTCATCCTCCTCTGCCTGCCTCTCGTCATCCCCTTCTGCTCGCTGCTGGAGACCGCAAGCGTCGTGTATTCCTGGTTTGGGCATACGAATGACTTCTACGTCGTCAAGAAAGTCACAACGACGAGACACGAGGAAGTCTGAAACGATGGATTTCGTGCATGCACAATATGCACTCATTCAGACGATTGTGGGTGAAAAAAATTACAATCGCGGATTGGCGGCCATTTTTTATTGCAGTTGTTATTGTGAAAATTTCAGGATTCAGTGAACCGCTGAAATCTAAGACTTGCAATTCGTAGGAGTCTTTCTTGAGTGTCCTGGGTAATTTATGAGGCCATGTAGATAAAAGTTTTGTGAAATCTTCCATTTGATCCTGTGACCCGTGAATAGGAAAAATATTGGCATTCGGATATTGCAGAATTGTTGGGAAAGGTCGGCGGGCAGCAGAGAAGGACCTCGCAGGGCGTGGGTTGCTCATCACTGCTTTCGATGAAGCAACACCGCAAATGAAAAAAGAGGCTATATGTTGAGAGAATTCAATGGATTCCCCCAAAGCACGTCAAATGGTTTCCTTCTAATACTTTGTAGCCATTGCTACCAGTTTTCTTGATTGCGTCTCTTTAAAAGCTAATTCTTTTTAAAGCTATTTCAAGAGAATTTGATCGAGCGCACAATAGAGGAAGTTATGAAATATGCAGTCCAAATGATAATATGTGAATCCTTCTTAGGGTGAAACTCCAGATGAGAATGGTAAAGTTCTTCTAGTTTCCATTTAATTGGTTAATGAAATAGGGAATTATTTGACTGCCGTGGTCCCACCCACTACTCTCAAAGCTTGAGTCGTGACCCATATCACATCTGAAACTGTTCGATAACGGTAACCGAGACGTGTAGCGTGGTTCCAAAGGCTGCAGAGACCAGTCGCGCGGAGCTGATGAGAAATTGAGTAACCTGGTTGAGCACGGCCATTGTGGTATAAGACCCTTCACAAGGAATCCCTTAGCAGAATGAATAAACTGGGAGAATTTTGAAAATAGTTCTATCGAAGAGTATATGCAATTGTCGAAATGTTTAGACCTGTTCATTGATCCAGTTCTTACAGGAATTCCTTATATAACGAAGCCTTAAAAGTAATTTCCATGCGATTCTTCAACTCATAGCCCTGAAATTAATCCATGGCCTTGAGCCACTTAAGTGTATATTTCCTAATAACAGCATGAATACAGAAACCATTAGTTCAAAGTTATTTTACTGTCCCTCCTGAATGCTAGTGGAAAGTATCATCTCCTTCACTTGCGATTTATACACGCTGTTGTCAATTTTGTCATGCAAGCCAATACTGTGGAATATGACCATCTTGATTTGGGCGATATGGATGCATCATTTCAAAGTAGCACCGCACTGACCTATTGGTAGTGTAAACTTTTATGTGCGACCTCAGGCAGCAAAAGATCATCCCATGCGCTTCCTTTGGATACATGGATAGACGTACTGGACATCTGGTCGAAATATGCATGAGGATACGCACATGCACCGCGCATACTGGACATCCACTCGACGTACTCTAGACATTTTTGTGGCACATAATTTGAATGCAATTAAATATCCCTCATGCAAAAAGTTAAAAGGGAATTCTATAGGTTTTTTGTCACTATTTATGCATGCATGCAAAAATTGCGCAACGTTTTGCTTGAAATATAAGACATTTTCTTTCATACCCTTAGCGCATCTTCACTCTTATCTTTGCTTGATCCCTCTCCTTACACCCACAGTGTAGAAGAAGAAGAAATACTGCAACGCAGATCAACAAGGCCTAGGCCCGAACAAAAAGAGGATTTCAAAGTTCAGTTCAACTCATGGCCTCTATGAACAGGACCTTCCCACCTAAAATTCAATGCTCGCCGATCACGTCTTTTTCGAATATACGGGAAACTTGAACAAATGGGGCTCATTTCTGCTCCTGTTCGAGGAGTTAGGGACCGAACACACTGGCATCTCAATGCAAAGTAGGAGGAACGGGACCCTCAGCATGGAGTAAAGATGGCTCCATCACAGCTTATCATTGTGCCTATGGGTCGTCCTTGCCTGAGAGCTAGAGCGTCTTCGATTTACCTTGAGCGGGACTGGTTAGGATCGCGAACTCTGGTAACATCTTGTCATTGACAGTTCCTTGGATGAAAAACAGATGTCATTCGTGTTGCACCACCATCAGCGCCCTCCCCTACTCCAGTGGTGGGGGTGTGAATTCATTCGATAAGCACTGTTCACGGGCTCCATTGCATAAATCACTGCCATGGGGAAGCCCGGGGGTAGAAGAAAATAATAATTTTGGAAGAGAGATCTGAAGGAATGGAAGACCTACGCAGGCTTTGGTGCTGATAAAACAGGTGAACCAGACTGAAAAACTAGCTTTGCAAGATTCTAATTTCATCGGAGTGGGAGTAAGGCGTGGAAGAATATCTGGCAATGCTGCATAGATTTGGCAACGTAGCACTCAGGTCTCTTCTCTCCTACCTAAGTCTCATTCCGTTCCCTGCTAGACTGCTCTTTCCCCTTTGATTCCTCCATTCGGCTCCCAGCGAATAGGAGCAGGTAAGGCCAGGGAGGCTGGTCTAGGTTGGAACTGCGCATGCTCCGACTTATTTGAGACATGGGGGAAGCTCGGGCCCAAAAGTCCTGTAGCACATAGCATTCTTTTATCCTTTTCTTTACTGGTTTCCAGTACATCGCCAAATTTAATGACTCTTACGAGGAAGCCCAAATATTATTCTCGCTAGAGGCATTCTGAAACATTGTCATACCTACGTTTAGAAGTTACGATGGAGTAAAAATGACAAATTCACGGTCTCTTGAGGCTCTCTTTCTTGTCAGGCCCAGGTTATGCCCGGCCAAACGTGCCTACCCCAACGAGTTACCACTGCCTCATGGCCTTGCCTATCCGAACATGTACGGGAGATACTGTATTTAATATGATAAACCGAATGCCTGGGCAATAAGACACTTGACTGGACTCAGCTTGGTGAGACGGCACGAGAGAAAAAATAATTCTGGAAGGAGGGAGAAAGTATCATCCCTTCTTCATAGATATTAAATGAGTAAATATTTCGCCCACTTGGAATGGTTGCCCCTCTTTTTCCCGAAGCTTACCATATTCAAGCGAGGAAAATGAACGACATTTTAATATTTCATTCCTTTATCGCAGCTGTTACAAATTCCCTGCTCCGGAAAAGTGTCCCTGTGTTTATATTACGCAAAGGAAGACTGTTCCGAGTTGTGGGGTTCTGAATCCCAGTATAGGTAGGATATTTCCTCTCGTGAAGATAAACGTGCTGCTCGGAAATATATGCCGCAGACTAGACTCGGAGCTCCAAAATCTTGTCTGAAAAGGATGTTTCAGGGGGCGAACCATTTTGCAAATGCTCGAGAGGGACTGAACGTTGCCTGACCTGATGGAGGAAGGAGGAAAAAACGAAAAAGATATTCTGCTATGATTTCGTGATTGCGATGATTTCGTTTGGCCAGTTTCTGACAGTAAAGATTATGTTCTCTTTTGACAATCGACAAACTTACAATTCTACTTTTAAAACGAACTCCCTTCATTTCCATTAAGGGAGATGGGGAAAAATATCATACGACACCGGCCATGAATATCATGCAGAATTTTTTTGAACACATTGATTTCTACTCCGTCTTGCGACTTCGCTCATCGGATGTGGACGGGAAAGAACCATATACAAGAATTCATTGTAGACGGTATCCCCTACATGAAATTGCATAAAGCGGGGGGAAAATGGATTCAGGCACGGTAATTAATATCTCAATTACGTTTTTGTTTCTTAGAATCTTCATTGTGTCCTGGGAGGCATAAGTGATATCTGCCGAGAAGATAATCAAGTATGCCGAATCCATATTCCTGCCCTCATTCGTATACGGCAATACCACCGTTACAAAGAGGAGCCACATAATGCTCTTCCTCCGAACGCTGCGAGCATTCAAGACTTGGCGAGAAATTTCCCCGGTAAAGTGCCCGAATCTGAATTTTCAGCTTCGTGGGACGTACACCTCGGAATATACTGTACACGTTCCTTCGCAAAAAAAAAACAACGATGGAACCTCCATAACTTACTCATTCCAATACGGAGTCCAAGTGGATTCTGCGCAGCTGTGCGCTGATTGGCTGTGGACGGAGAGCCGTTGAGTTCGGGAAACAATGCCACGTGCTCCAGTACTCAACAATGGACCGCGAAGGGTTGCCTCGCTTCTCCCTCCTTTATCTCGAAAACGGTCTGGTTTTCGAAAAACCGCATTCAAACATGATTTGTAGCGCAGAGTCTGCCCTAGCCAGTGGTATATATTTTTTGGCTGTTTGACCATATTTAAGGAAGACAAACGTACGCAATTGATAATACCTCTTATCATATGTCTCCCTTTCCATCAGACGCCGTCCTTCTCCCCCTACATCTCAACAATAACACAATTGACGAAAAATCACTTTCTCACAAGATTTGTAGTTCAGATTCCACTCTAACCGGTGGTATAAATTTTGAAGCTGTGAGGCTTCATTTTAGTATAATACTCCCCCAAATAGGACCATCCTCGATCTCACCTCTCCCGGGAAGTCAGGCAACGTTCCGTCTCTCTCTACAAGATTTGTAGTTTTGATTCTACCCTAACCGGTGGTATAAATTTTGAAGCTGTCAGGCTTCATTTTAGTATAATACTCCCCCAAATAGGACCATCCTCGATCTCACCTCTCCCGGGAAGTCAGGCAACGTTCCGTCTCTCTCAAGCATCTCCAAAATAGCTCGTCTCATCAAACATCCTTTTCAGACAAGATTTGGAGCTTAGTACCTGTTTCTTTACTATTTTTTCCTATCTGCTTCATGTATTATGTATTTGTTAGAAAATGAACAGTGAACATGCATCCGCCTGATCGAATTCATTTGCTATTAGGCTTACCATTTTTTTTATTAGGGGCACACAACTTACCTCATGGCCTTTTCCATCCGAACATGCATTGCAGATGCTGCTCTTTGCAGGGGAGTTCAATAATTTCCAGGATATTTCTTCCATACCTCTTCACTTTGAATACAGATGATTGAATATGTACCGAATGACTGGGGAATAACGCCCGTGGCTACGCTCAGCTTAGAGAGATGGCACGAAATAAATAAAAAATATTGGAAAGAGGGGTAAAGTATCCTCCCGTCTTCATAAGATATTGGATGATGAAATGTTAAATATTTAATCCAGCATAGTATGGTTGCCTTTCTTTTCCCATAAACTTACCTTACAAGCCGGGAAACTGAACGACCTTTCGTACTTTTACTAGTCTGAATTTATTCCTTTATCGCTACTATTATTAGTTTTTAATTTTCTGCTCCAGAATATTGTCCTTATGGCTATATCACGCAGAGAAAGACGGTTCCGAGTTGTTGAGGGTACTGAATCTCCTAATATGGGTATGATATTTCCTCTCGCGAATATGAACGTGCTGCTCCGAAATGTATACCGTAGACCAGAATGGACTGTGAACTCCAAATCTTATCTGAAAAGGATGTTTGATGAGACGAGATTTTGGAGATCCTTGAGAGAGTGGAACGTTGCCTGACTTCCGGGGAGAGGTGAGATCGAGGATGGTCCTATTTGGGGGAGTATTATAGGCTCCATACACAAAGCGTGAATGAACCAGTGAAAACGAGAGTGTATTCGGTACGTTGCATCGTGGATGGGATTATGAAGAGCGATGAGGTAGAGGGAACGGAAGAGAGTTACTTCCCTATCCCAGTCACACGTCCAGACGGTGAGACAGGAGACGAGAAGGTGTGTGCCATGCATCCTGGCAGGAGACTCAGGGAGGGGGAGGGAGAAGGGGGGGGGGATGAGGAAGGAGTATGTGCGAGAGGATTGTGCGAGGGGGGAACGTGAGCGGTGGGGAAATCCGCAACTGGGAACAGCTAGCCAGTCCGGGGAGCGTGAATTTTTCAACTGTTTAAAATATTGCTATCTCCTAACGAATGGAATGAATTTCACAAATTTGGTTTCAATCACATCCTTATACATTTCCCTACAATTCATAGCAAGTACATGGGAATTTTGAGGCCCAGAGAAGAGAAAGAGCACATAACCTGCATAACCACACATTGACCTGCCGGAAAATTTCAAACCTAGATTCAGTAAAATCCCTAAGGATCTGAGGGGGGTGAACAGATTTGTCTGAAAATGGACCTGAAGCTGTTGAAGAGGCTTCTCCACAAATCTGTCTGTTGAAATTTTGAATTTCAATTTCGTTCTCGAGAAATGACCATGGATGTGAGGCACTATGCAAAAATAGGGAGATTTTGAGGTATATCTTCGAACTTCCAGGGAAAACGATTCGTTGAATCATCGCGCCCTTTGACACGAAGACGAGTGGGGACGGTCTCTAAAAACTGGAGCATGCTTTTCACGATGCATTGTTTCTTCGGAGAATGATTTTGGGAAGAAGCGAATTCGCGAAAAGAGAATTTTCACAAATGGCGCCACGGTGTCTCGGGGAGCAGAGAGATACGCACGTTTTGGGGCTCATCATTTAATATGTTCTGTGGCGAGGAGAATGGCGCAAATTTGACGTTTCTGTGACCAAGGGTTGGGAAGATACAGGGTTTCGAAGAGAGGCATGCAAATCGTGACCTTTGACCATTCGCCACGGTCAGGTGCTTGACCAGAGAGTGCCAAAAAGTGGCTCCAAGGCCCTCCCTTGGGGTCCTCTACAATAATTATAAGCCAGAANGCTTGACCAGAGAGTGCCAAAAAGTGGCTCCAAGGCCCTCCCTTGGGGTCCTCTACAATAATTATAAGCCAGAATTTGATTCTAGGGGGTCGATTTTCACCTTCCCTTAGTACCTTAAGACGAAACGCATCCCCTTATAATTGATTGAAAGCATGTCTGTTTGAAATTTTAAAGTTGTGCCGCTTTAGAATGCTCTGCGATAGAACTCACTGGATATTGTTACAAAGGAGAAATGGGGAGTCTCATCAAACGGGAACCATCTTCCCGCCCTCCATCTCATTACTGAGAGTTTCAAATTCGTTATGGTGTGCCTCAGTTTAAAACTATTGGTGTCATTCGTAAGCTTATAAGCTGGTAGCGATAACTATTGGGTCAAGAGATCAAAGTGCTACTATTTTGACGTCATGGGACCTAATTTCGGCGATGAGAATAGCATTGTACTGAATGCCTTCCCGAGCGAAGTTCTTACAACCAACAATGAGGCATTGTCGGCAACAGAAGTTGTTGCTATGGTAACTGCTGGCAATGATCATATGTCATAGTTTGTCACGTTACCAGTCCCGTCGCCGATTTGAGACAGTGCTTCATTTATGTTCGCAGCATTGCTTCAATGCTGCTCCAATATCTTTTTTTTTTTGCTTTCTCAAAATGCCCCGAAAAAGTGGAGATGTTTAAACTATTCTGCAGCGGGATCTACTAAACGTAATACAAAGAGAGAAGTTCTTGTGTCACAGCCAGTGGACAAAAGTGCATGACGACGTTAAAAAAACCTTGCTCCGCAAGCTGCTTCCAGAAAGAGTGAAAATGACGAAGAAAGAGCAGATAGTCATGCACGGAATATTCTGCATCGACTTATTTCAGCCAGTGCGCGCACGGGCTTTTACATTAGTGTTTCATAAAACAGGGCAACTATAGGGAGATAAGTTCAATCACCCGAGAGCAGGTCCAACAAGAGGCTGATACCTTTAGCAAAAGCGGTGAAGTCAAGTTGCACATTCCTGAAGCGTTCGAATTTCGTTGGTTTCCCCTTCCTCCTATGCTCGACTTAGGTCTGCCGGGGTATACATGAATATGTAGTTGTGAGAATGCGGATGAATGGCGTTTCCTACAAAAAAAAATTAACTCCGCGCGTGCGATATTTGGTGAAGTATATCCTGTCATGATTGAGGAGAGGATTCAATGGATTCCCCCAAAGCACGTCAAATGGTTTCCTTCTCATACTTTGTAGTCATTGCTACCAGTTTTCTTGATTGCGTCTCTTTAAAAGCTAATTCTTTTTAAAGCTATTTCAAGAGAATTTGATGGAGCGCACAATAGAGGAAGTTATGAAATATGCTGTCCAAATGAGCTGATGAGAAATTGAGTTACCTGGTTGAGTACGGCCATTGTGGTATAAGACCCTTCACAACGAATCCATTAGCAGAATGAATAGTCTGGGAGAATTTTGAAAATAGTTCTATCTAAGAGTGCATGCAATTGTCGAAATGTTTAGACCTGTTCATTGATCCAGTTCTTACAGGAATTCCGGATATAACGAAACCTTAAAAGTAATTTCCATGCGATTCTTCAATTCATAGCCCTGAAAGTAATACAGACCTTGAGCCACTAAAGTGTATATTTCCTAATAACAGCATGAATACAGAAACCATTAGTTCAAAGTTATTTTATTGTTCCTCCTAATTGCTAGTGGAAAGGATTATCTCCTTCACTTGCAGTTTATAGACGGTGTTGTCAATTTTGTCTAATAGGGCTGGTTAATAGGGTCAAGATTACAGCCTGAGTTCTCTCGCACTCCAGCAAAACCAAAGTTGTTTTTTAAAAAAATTCTCGGCTGCCAAGCCGGCCCAACTATCTGATGTTTCCTAATACTTGACTCACAAGGAATAGCACAATGGAGACATCTATTAGGTCTTTTCTTTACATCTGTCGACATTTCCATTTCTCAATTGTGTCTTCATTTTTTATCATCACTGGAGACTGCACAAGCACATGATTTTATGCGCTAAAGTAATTAACCTATACGGACTCCGGATTCACCAAGTTGATGAAGAACCTTTTGATAAAGAACTCGAGATGAAGGGTAAGTCTTGCCAGGAAAGACCTCTATTCGATATCGCGATGAACGAAGGGCTCAAAGGTCTGTTCAACTGTTTGAACAGACCTTTAACACATGAGAGACATGCGAGGTGGAATCCATCCGTCTCTTCACGAATCGCAGTTCGAGATCACTAAGAAGCAAATGGGCGCATCGCAACGTTCCTTTCACGCCTGTTTTGATGGCCCTCTTTTTCTTTTCGCCATCCTTTGCTCGCTTATTTCCCCCGAAGGTTCAAGTCAGAACAAAGCGAAAAGTGTTTATTAACAGGCACATTAAGGTTGAAGATAAATGTGAAATTTCAGGCTCGAAAATCCCCACTCGAGCGAAAGGTATGTCACCGCACCCTCAGTGTTTCCTTCACGAGTCGGAGTCGGAATCTCACATATGATCAAAAATTATCTGAAGACATGGACCGGCATTGCCATCATCTTCTCTGGGATCTATCCCATCGTCTCCGTCCAGGGAGGCTGGGAACCAGGGAAATTGTGCCAGAAAGGCTTCCCCACTTCCTTCTGCGTTGCGTATAAGACGGATGCGAAGCTGACTCGCCTGTTCGGGGATCAGCCGGCTCCGACCGCCTGCTCTTCGGTCGACGAGGACGACCAATATTTTCCGGTATACGATGCCAGGAGCACTCGGGATTGTTTCCCGGAGTTTGAACACGATTCCCATCTGCCGGACTTCAAAGGAGGGATCGTCTTTTTGTCGTCGGAAGGGAAGAATTGCAGTCTGGGTCAATTAGCGAAGATCGTGATGCTTTTCGGGGGAAAAGCTTTAGTCCTCGGACTGTCATCGGAAGGACCGCGAAACCAACTGCAGAGATCCCTGGAGGACGATATGCACACGATCGTTCCCGTTTTTATCCTCCCTCGTAGAAGCTTCCTGGAGATCCTGGACAGGAATTTCAAGCCGGACGTGAAATTCGCTCTCATGAAGTCTTCCTCACCGGGATTCGGTAAATGGGTGAGCCTAGCCGGACTTTGGATCATCGGCGTGGCTTCCCTCGTCGCCGGGGGCTTTTGGCACGGCATCTCGAGGGTACCGGCCGAAGCAGAAAGGAACGAGGGGAGTGCGCCTCAAGAACCACCAGGAAATGACCTCGGAGGTCAATCCTCGACCGCGGCAGGGGAGGCTGGCACTTTGGAGGAGGATGCTGCCCACGCCCGAGCGAGACTCGGAGGCGGGAGTTCGTCGATGGGTGAGGGAGCAGAAAGGGAATTCGGAGGGGTGGCCGGTCTGCAAGGTGTGACTGGTCGACCGGCCCGACTACATTTAGATATTTTGAACTCTTCGCTTTTCTGTTGCTCTATTTGCTGCTGTTTGCTTCTCGGTCTGTCATTCGCGGCGCTCGCTTCGCCCGGGATCGTAAATTGGATCTTCGTTGGCCTGTTTGTACTCGTCTCAAGCATCGCCCTTGCTTCCATCGCCGGCCGCATCGTCAAAGCTGTCTTTCGATTGCCTGGAGTGTTGGTCAACCGACAGGTTGCATACGTGTATGTGACTCTGTTTCTGGGAGCACTCACCCTGGCCATCATCTGGGCCGTGTACAGGGAGAAACCATGGGTCTGGGGACTCAAAAACTTCCTTGGCAGCTGCTTCTGCATCTTTCTTATCTGCAAGGTGTTCAAAATCCCCGATCTTTGCCTCTTGGTAACCTTTCTTGTGATTTACGTCATCTTCAGCCTCATGCTGGCGATCTCGAACGCTAAGACACCCCATACCTTCGAGGACACGATCATCGACTATCCAATGCATTTCACCGTCCCGCATTTCCAGTCTCCCGTCGAAGGAGAAACTTGTGGCATCGCTAACACCAAGGAGATCCTCTATTTCTTCGAGGTAATCCTCCCAGGTTCCTTGGCCGGCCACTGCTACGGATACGATCGAAGCATACTTCGACGGAGGCTCCCCATATACTTCGTCAGCCAATCGGCGTCTTTCGCCATCGGCCTCGCTTCAGCTTTCGTCACGATCGCGTTGACAGAAAAGAGGATGAGCACGGCCTTCTTTACTATTCCTCTCATGCTGGCCGTGCTCTTCGCCGTCTCCTACGCGAACGGTGACTGGAGACGGCTCTGGAGAAGCTTCGGAATCCTCGATGGAGACGATGAACATCGAGACGACGATGCAACGTTCACCTCTGGAGCCGGGTCGACCTCGTACTTCGACGCTGGCCCATTCTTCTTCCCGACCGATCTGGTTCGGCTCCCCTCCTCGGACGAGCCAGGCCCATCCCCGACACCGTCCGCGTCTGCTAGGAAGGGCGAAGAGACGCAGAGTCTGAAGGGAACCATCACCGTGGCTGGAGGGAACGAAGAACTAAAGCAGGATCTCTTGGAATATATCGGGAAGAAAATGGATAGTAAAGATCAATGAGTTCTCGACTTCTCAATCAGGTCTTCCGTGGGTAAGTGGATAATCCAAAAAATTATCCACAATACACTCACAATTGAGCACCATGCGATAATAATTAGCAGCGTTTAATTTCGGTTACTCTGAGACTTTTCCCTCGTCTTGAGTTCTTTATCAAAGGGATTCAATTGGTGAATTCGGAGTCCGTATATTTTAATTACTTGAGCGCATAAAATCATGTGCTTGTGCTTTCTCCAGTGATGATAACAAGTGAAGACACGAGTGAGAAATAGAAATGTCGGCAGATGGAAAGAAAAGACCTAATAGATGTCACCATTGTGCTCTTCCATGAGAGTCAAGTATTTGGAAACTTTAGAGAGTTGGGCCGGCTTCGCAGCCGATTATTTTTTATTACAACCTCGGTTTTGCTGGAGTGCGAATGTATTCAGATTGTAATCTTGACCCTATTAGCCAGCTAAAAAGTAGATAGATAGGTTCGAGTGTCACGTTGAAGCCGTTGAGAAGGCAGATCTCAGGATTTAATTACCCGTAATCAGACTGCAATTACCATCATATACTGGTTCCCAAAGCTTATTGCTTCTGCTATCTGGCGACTACGAAAACATGAAAATGCAAAAATATAAATGATCAAATATTTCTGTGGGGTATTGCGGCATACCCTAAACAACGTTTGTCATTCCATGGAATGTCACCCAAAACAGTTGGAAATTAACGTCCGACCCTCTGATTTTGATGGAATTCGGAATACAGGGTCCCAAAACCCGGACATGTCACATTTCAGGGTGGTCAGTATTTAGTGTCACGAACAAACCTCTGTTTTTGGTAACTCAGGAACTACTTATAACAGAACTTTGATAACCCTGTCATTGCAACATATGGTCATTAGACATGCGAACAGATCCGCCGACATTAATCACAAGGGCTGCTGCGGCTGGCCGTACCGATTACGGGGTGAGTGGGAGGAACTCCACCGAGTCTCGGTGGAGCGCGTCCGTTCGACTCGGAGCGGAGTCCTTCGAGTCAGGTTGCAGCCGCTGAGATTAGGGGGTGTCGCGCTTCGGGGGGGACCCATGCACACGTTATTCGTCGCGGAATATTTGTGACTTGACCCTTGAAAACATAACAGGTAGTTGCAGAAAGGGATGAAAAAACGTAATCGTCCCCTGGGCTGGAGATTATGGGCCTGAGAAACTCACGATGTGATATAATCGGACGAAAATAACAGGTCGAGTTTCATTGGTTTCCCCTACACACCCGCGAATCAAAGACATTAATTAGGCCATTAGATATTATTTAGAAAAATATGTATCAATGTCTCAACGAGAATTCCAGAGACTTCGTTCATTCTGCACGAAGGATTTGGAGGCTGAAAGTCGGCTCGGGGTTCCAGACGAGACGATTCCGCGATGTAAATCCGATCATCTTTCATCTTTTCCCTCTGTCTCCCAAGACAAAAGACATTTATTTTTTTTTTTACGGAGCGATGTCATGATGAGAATGTTTTTCTCATGCCTCCTGACGTGGTCTGTGACGTGTCGTGACGCAATCGCGAAGCCATCGAGTCTCGGATTCTCATTCCGCTCGAGTTGCGCTCCGGCACTATCGTGAATTATATCGGTACAGCCCTTCCCGCATTGTCTTTACGTCATCTGGGACTGGGAGGAATTATTCCTTCTTCTGAGTTCCTTGTGCCAGAGAACTTTGAGGAAACTACAGCCCCCCCCCNATACCCCACAGAAATATTTGATCATTTATATTTTTGCATTTTCATGTTTTCGTAGTCGCCAGATAGCAGAAGCAATAAGCTTTGGGAACCAGTATATGATGGTAATTGCAGTCTGATTACGGGTAATTAAATCCTGAGATCTGCCTTCTCAACGGCTTCAACGTGACACTCGAACCTATCTATCTACTTTTTAGCTGGCTAATAGGGTCAAGATTACAATCTGAATACATTCGCAGGTTTTCTCGTTTTGCTCCAGAAGAAGGCAGAAAATGCTTAGTTGAAATTGCTCCTTGCCTGTGAACGAAGAACATTAAAAAAATTCAATTTTGGAAAATCATGGGAAAGACCACATCCTGGATCAAGTTTCCCACGAAGAAAGGAGTTTCACTTATATTCCTATTTTGGATTGCTCGAGTCAAGTAAGAACGGAATTTCAGTGAGGGATGCCCGTTCCTGGGCAATTTTCAGAGGAGGAAGGAAATTTTAAATTCATCGCCGGAAAGAGAAAAGAAAAAGACGATAGAATTCAACTGTAGCGAAATCAAGAGGGAGATGTAGATGGGATTTTCTTCGTGTCAAATATCCTTAGAAAGCAACCCTGACATCATTGTAGAGGAAGTGCATGAAATTTTAAAATGTAATGGTGCATCCCATAATGGGACCGACAGCGATTTCTTCATATCAGAGTAGTTAGCTGCTGCAATGATAGCGAAAAACATATCAGAGATGAGCATGCCACGGGCGACAGACCGCATTGCAGTTTGATTATGATCGTCCCAGGACAGGAAACTAATTAAAAGTGATCCTGAAGGTGAAATAGATCTTTCGATAGAAAGATTAGTCAGATCGTGATGACCCTACGGATTTTGGTCCCCCGCAGAGCGAGACAATCGAGATGCATTGCGTGAAGGGCGGCAACTCTTGTAAACTGGAGATTCCACTTCTCTGGAAAAGACGTCGAGAAACGAGAGGGAGGGGAGAGGGGAGGGGGGGGGAGAGAGAGAGGCTCTGACGAAGGTGGAGGGGGATCAGTCGAGGTAGTCGAGGCATGACCGTCGACGGCGACAGATTCCTTGCTTTCGGGCTCCTCAGCTTGAGATGGAATAGGGAGGCGAGCATTTGGATTTGTGCAGGTGCAAAACCCACTCTCTCGAAGGAGAGTTGGAGAAGTCACCAAACGAGATTAAAAACTCACCTTCAGTCGGAAGGGTGTTCGGGAAAATAAAAAGAGAAAGAAGGCAGAGTCCCCAGAGGAATGAGAGGAATTCATTCCTATATGAGAGGAATATGAGCGACACGACTTTCTTCGTATGAAACTTACTCCCGGATGTGGCGTTCTTTCCTTTCATTTTCTAGATTTTAATTTTTGTTACATTTTCTTCGCTCACAGGCTATCAGCAATTTCAACTAAGACTCTGGCGCTTTCTGTTGGAAGAAATAGGGATAATCCGCATGATCGTGTTTAAGAAAGCCGAGACAGCAAGAAGACCGATCGTGCTACGGTGGATCCAGAGCGAAATCATCCTCACATGATAGCAAAAATACCCACTCATAAGCAGGTCTCACGCTTCGCATCTATCGACAGTGACGACGTGGGCAGTGCCCGCCATCTGTCCCTATCTGTGGAAAACGCGGTTGTCGTAGACGATGTGAAGATGACCCCACGCATCAACATCCAACGGGGGAATTCTTTGTACGTCGGTCACGTTCGGGGAAACGAGAGTTAGAGAAGCATCTAACCTGACTTACCGAAGTCGGCAGGGGAGACTCGATTTTCCATTCAGGCCTGCTGGATCAGATCATCTCTTCCACCAGATGATCTCTCGGGTCAGATTATCTCTTCCATCAGACGATGGTCGCGATCTCGTTCTCATGCTTTCTCATGGAGTTTCCTCAGAGTTCTCGGACACAAGGAAGGAGATAAGAATTCCTCTCCACTCCGAATGAAGTGAAGACTAAGCAGGTTGGATTGTTACTGATATATGGACGATCGTGAGTGACTGACGCTAACCATGTTTCAGAAATTGAGAGGCTGAAACTTGATACAAGAATAGCTGTTAGTTTGCTGACTCCAGAAAAATTCCGACTTTGGGGATACATGCCCTGGGGGACGTTTATGGAGGGGAGGGGGGGGGGGACTGATTTCGTAGGCCTAGGCCTAACCCACGGATGGGCGCTTAGGCCTATATCATTCTCATACAATTTGAACCTTCGAGAAAGCGAGAGGGAAATCAAGAAGCTTTTGGATTCCATACTATAGGAGAAGTTCGACTTTGAAGGTGTGTTTTCCGTGGGGACTGACTCGGCAGGCACCAAGGCGGCAGGTAGGCTAACCCTTGGACAGACGCGGATGCCTACATTAATCTTGACCCATTCGCAATCTAGGAACTTTTCGACCTCTCTGGCCGAGAATCCTGTTGCCTTAGCCTCAGGCGCGAGGTCTCCGAGCCTATACCCTTCTAGGTCATAGACTAAGTGGAAGGACACGGGTTAGTGCGTACCGATTCGCTTCCGGATGCGAATGGGTTATATAAATAAATATATATATATATTTTTTTTTTTTTTCTAGCAGGGAAACAAGTAGGAAGATTTTCCCTCGACAATGCGATTTAGAGAGGCTATGCCCAATCCACAGGCCAATTCCATTTCTATGCACACATTTTCTTAAACGAAACGGAAACGTGAATACCTATGGACTGTATATACGGAATGACGTATTTTTTCACGGACAAATGTACTTTGTTTTAGGAAGAGTTTGAAAAGGGGGACTTTCTTCGAGTCCTCGTCCCGGAATACAGATTTGAATATAACGGTGTAACTCCCCATAGTCTATAAAGAATTATTGTATAAAAACGCAAAAGTAATGAGCTTGCGTGTCTGCTTCCATTTGTTTCGTTTGTCAAGTTTCTTCTTCGGACATCTGAGAAAACTTTCGGGGTCGTCGTTCGGCATTTGACCAGAGAACGGCCGACGACGGTCGACCGTCGACGATCGCGATCCTTTCGAGGATGAGGATGATGATCTTTACGAGGATGAGGATGAGGCCCTCGGCCGCGTGGGTGGAACCCGCTCGATTTCGGTGCGAAATGAAATTTTCCAGGAATGCAAGTGCGAAAGTCGCTCTGACGCCTGACGCAGATTTCCATTTCCTCCTTCAGAACTGCGTCATGAGCCTTTCAAATCGCATTCGGGCGAGCCGACGACCAGAAAAAAAAATTTCATGAAAAGTTCGTGCCATTTCGGTTCGTTACACCGACTGTCGATGGCCCCGCGACTGCGTCACGATGCGTCACAGTCCGCGTCAGAAAGGTAAGAGAAAGAAAATAGTCATCAGGGCATCGCTCCACGAAAGAAGAAATTTCTTTTGTTTCGCGAGACCGGAATGAAAAGACCAAAGGTGATCGGCTGACATTTCCGGAATCGACTCGCATGGAACCGACTTTCCTTTCGTGCAGAACGAAGACGTTGGAATCTCCGTTCAGATTATAATTAATATCCTTATAATTAATATCTAACGACGCAATTAATATCTTTGATTCGCGGGTGCGTGCCTCGCATTCGTCTGCAGCATTCCAGAACTCGCGCTGCGGTCGGATCGGTATAGAATTTTTTTTAAAAATAATTTTAAATTGTAAATCTCTATATTCTCCCTCAATGTTTGACGTTGTCTTCGTTGCAATCGTCTCAGCTGATGATAACAAATTAAATCCTCGAAGGTGATATTTGTGCCATGTTTTTTTTTTCTCCGTGGACTTCGTTAAATTACAAGGCCTTGAAAAAAATGGATGAATTTTTGAGGTATCTGCACTTCCATTTGTTGGCGTTGCCCAGGAATAAGCCCTTTGGCCTTTATGACCTTAAAGGCTACCTAATTCCGCTTGACTCGTTCCACCCGATTCCGCGAATCGATGAGGTAGGGAATTTCTTTTTGAGCCGGTAGTATACAAAATATCTAAGATACTCTCGCACTCCTCGGTTTCATTTCAGTTTTGAGAACAAAAAAGAGCCTCATGGCATTTATTTATTTATCATTCTTATCGGTAAGAATTAAACAGGGAGACTTTCTCCCCTCTGGATTGATCGGCTGGCGAGATGGTGGTGTCGGCATCGATTCCTTCGAAAACTTCTCGGTGTCACCATATAACCGTTGGTTAAAGTTTGACCGTCGAAACTGGTCGAGCTCAAGCCGAAGAATTTTAATAGGAGGAAGAATGATCGATGCGAGCCGGAAAATCATTTTGCCTCTTCGGAGGCCACTTCCTGCAAACCGGGAAGCCGGAACGGAACGGAAGGAACGAAAGTATTTTGTTCCGTTTCTCCCCTTGATTAATAATAACTTTGGGATCGTGCGTAGAGACCTTTCCGATTTGATGCTGCCCCATAGAAACACGTAATCGGATTAGATGATGCAAGGTAGCAACTCGCCCCACTTTCGAAGTCCTGAAGGGACTCGATAGCCCAAAAACCCACCGTCTTTTCCATAAATCTGAAATGCTTATTTGCCACTCTCATGCAACCTCATGGAACCCCACGGAACCCCACGGACCAACATGGAACCCCTTGGAACCCCCATGCAACCTCATGGACCCCCATGGAACTCCATGGAACTCGGCCCAGGAGCATGCCATCACCCTCCGACGACCTCCATCGACTGAGAAAATTCCTCCTTGCTCGCTTCTCCTCCGGTGTCCTCCGACGCGAACGGGGAAAGAACGCCTTTCCCTTCGAAGGAGACGAAATCTCGCCGCATCGAAATGGGATGGCCCTTCTCACTTCGGAGGTGCGACGTGGAGACGTGGAGCGGTGCCGTCGAACGCTAGCCGCTTCGCGTTCTTCTCGAGGAGAAGCGATGCACAAGGGCGGGAGGAGTCGAGAGACGGAAGGAGACGAGGAACCGCTCGCCGACGGAGTGGCGGCAACCCTGGTTTCCCGTCCAAACCGTTTCAATTTCTCTTTTTGCACTCTCGTGTATTTTTATCCCCATATATAGGGTGGGCCACAAAATGATGGCGGTTTTTCTTTTGTTATGTGTTGACTCCCAGTATAGGCAGCCGCATAACCTGCGACTGGGAGTTGCAATAGGACCTGGAGAAACTGTCGTGTCGTATGTTTAGACACGAAGATTAAGGAACATGTGACGATTCGGCAAAAGAATAAAATTTGCGCTGATGTACGCGATGAAGAGCGTGACTGTTTCTCAAAGACGCTTCAAAGCTTTTCTAAGGACTAGATTGGCACCCAAGCAGGAATACTCTCCTGCACCTTTATCATCGATTTGAACGAGAGGAAACTGTGCAAGAACCAAAACGAAAATAAAGGTGCAGGATAGTGTTCCTGTTGTGAGCCCATCTTCAACGAAGAAAAGCTTTGAAGCGTCTTTGCGAAACAATCATGCTCTTCGTCACCCCGTACGTCACTATTTTATTATTTTGGTGAATTTTCACATGTTCCTTGACCTTCATGTCCAAACATACCTCGTACACTCCGCAGTTTTTTTCAGGTCCTATTGCGACTCCCAGTCGCAGGTCATGCGACCGTCTATACTGGGAGTGAAGATGAAGAACAATAGAAAAACCGCCATCTTTTCCTGGCCCACCCTGCACGAAGTCTTAGAATTGTGTTAATGTAATATATAGTCCCACAACTTCCGTTGGTTTCGGAGATTTCCTAAAATTGCAATTCCTCCCCCCCCCCCAAAAAAAAAAATTCTTTTGCTCGGCTGACAAGATTTCTGCTTGAAACTTGCATTTATCAGGTTAAAGAGCTAGGCCCAACGAAATGTTCTCAACTCCTCAAAGCTCCAGAGATTGGAGGGGAAAAAAAACAATTCCATCCACACGAGTGAAACCAATATTCTCATTTTCACTTTAGCACGAGAAGGGATGAAAAAGGAACGGAACCGAATGGAACTAACTTTTTTGGGGAACGGAATGGAACAAACTGAACATCACGGAACGGAAACCGGAAGCACAAAGCGACCACAAAGAAAAAAAACGAAACACGAAAAAAAAGTTGAACTTCGCCCCGCTGCAAATGAAAGAGACAGCCCCAAACGGTGGGATTTTCCGCCCGCATCGCGCAATTCCCATCCCGTGTCGGATCAGTGGCTTGCCCTAAATCGACTGCTTCGCACTCGGGAAAAATCGCAATTTCAGAGGCTGAACTCTGCACTGGGAAGACGGTTGTCGCGTTTCGTCTCAGCGGTGCTGCCATCTATGGACGCATTTGAGAACTGAAGGAATCACTGCCACGTGGTGACAGCAGTTTATGGGCGGGATAGAACTTGGTGTGAGAGGTTAGAAGTGTGTTTTATTTTTATTTTAGGCGGAATGAATTCTGTTGCGTCTACGATCACCATTTTTTTTTGTTCTGATTTTTGCAAAGACGCCGCAGTTCTCCGATTTGTCAGACGGAAGTGGCAGCGATGAAGGAAGTTCGGAATCAGAATTCGGCACTGTAGAGACGGTTCCCCTTCCCCCAACCCCACCCCCCTTCCTCCACTGTGTGTGGGGGGGTGGGGGAGAGATCGTCCAAATGGTTGAAAGGTGGAGAAGGGAAAGAGAATTTTAGGAATGCCAACAGAGCATGTTTGTGCGAAGTGAAAATCTCCACTGCAGGATACAAGACTGAAATGAACGGATATCACGAATGCAAGTCTGCTTCCTGGAATACGACCTAGAAACAAAATAAATGATTAAAAAATGGTGTAAATCAACATTTCTGCACGAGAAGTTCTCAACGGACGTGCCGCTTCCGAGGACGATTCTTAATGCGATTCTCTGCGATTCCCGACGCAATTTTCCGTGAGCTGTGATATTGCTCACGTGAGAACTCACGTACTGGGGAGTGAGCCCAACCCTTTAATTCGATTCGACCGCGATCCACTGTCCAAATTTTGGGGCGCCGAGTTGGTCGATTACGGACGCCGAGAAATTCGTGGATGCAGAAGAATCTCGTGATTTCGCAAGATTCAGATTCAGATCATCGGCCGACAGCTGCGAATTCGCGGCGGCAGAAGAGGCCTCTCGCGATCGCATGCGGAGACGCGGCCATTCGGTTCGCCCTGCCTCTCCAAATTCCCTTCCGAGAATGCCAGGCCCTCGAATCGCTCGAAGGGAGAGCCTTTTCCCTTTTCTTCGGCTGTTTTCGGGGAAGCAGGTGCGCGTGATTGACGTCAGGGATTTCCATAGAAGAAATGTTACGAATTTGCAGTTTCGTTCCGCCGCGTAGTTCCGTGCCGGACGTTCATCGGACGCATTTCGTCCTCTCGATGCTCTCAGTTGAGCCCAACTCATCCCGATGGCAGAACATGCTTCGATTCTCGATAATTGTAATTGCATACATATTTTCTGGAACTCCTGGCATTTTCGTTCTTTTCCCCATTGACTATGGATTGGAGCTTAGGAATGAAGAGACACAGCAGATGTAATCCCAAAAGGACGAAGAAGCCTGCGATGGATTGAATTTCTAGGGTTTCGTTTAGGTAGATTAGAACACCTGGAGGGAATCCCTAAAAGAGCAGGCCGATCCCGGAGGAGGGGAGCGCACGGGGGGGGAAGAGGCTGTTGCCCCGCCCCTCAAACTGCATGGCGCGGGATGCGCCGGGACTCCCCAGTATCACATGTCCGCCATTCGAGGTTCTCCATCAGTCCGTCTCCGGACCTGTCACCTGACGCAGGCACTCTCCTCTCGGGGAGGACGTTCACCGGAGACTGGAGGCTTTTGTATTCACCAGGCCACTCGCTACCTGCTTCTTGATGAGCCCTTGTTCTCCTCGATTGTGAAGCACGGCCAGTGTCTCACTATCTCTCGTCTCGTGTAAGGCGATATCGCTCGGCCTTCTCGTCCACTTCGCTACAAACACGGTGAGCTTCTTTCCTCGACCGTCGAATTTACATCCAGATTTCGCTCGTGATAAAAGTGACCTTCGTGTATTTCCGTAACCTCCTCATGACTTTTCAAAGATTGATGGATTGACGGGTGGGTGACGCCATTTCCAGAGAACAGATGATAACGAACCGCAGGGACTTCATCGGCCTACAGCGCTGAAGTAGGCCGATGAAACTCGTGCAAACTCGCACGCTGATTACTTTCCACCCCTGGAGAGTAATCGCGTGCCATTCTCTCTAGTTTGCGACGCAAAATTATCCCAATCGCGTTGTGAGTTGAAGAACACGACGATCAATGAAGCTCAAGCGAACCGAAACTCATTACTTTTGAAAAACCCGGAAAATCGCAGATCGACCGCGAAAAAACCGAAATCAGCAGCCAAGCCTCGGGACGAAAACCGACCCGCAAAACGACAAGGCCACCGCGAATCGCATCCCCTCGTGACGTCGAATCGATCCGACTCCTCGGAATGCAGACTCACACGTCATTGCAATCAGACGCGGACCGTCCGAGGAGCAAACGGAGTTGCTCCTGCATGTTCCAGTATGGCAGCCATATCGAAGCGCCGATGGGCCATGATGTAAACAGGAGAGCATGGGAGCCCCGCAGTGTTTAGCCTCCGCGGTCGCCGAGCCGTGCAGGCGAGGGTATAATCGATAGAGAAATTTGATCCCTCTGCCTTCTAATTTGAGAAGATGTAATCTGCTGCAGGAATATCCTTTGCCTATGCCGCGCGATGGGTTCCCGTTCTAAATTTAAATGAGATTCAAAAATCTTAATATATCGTCCTGAAACGTGAATTACATCAAGTTTGAGGCATGCTTAGCCATAATACTGATGAATAATATGAGAACTCGTATGAGCTCGCCTCGTGGCATAGTAGCATCCACTTACAGAAATCATTCGAGGTTTGTGATGCATCGGAAAGAAACGAGATCACGTACGGGGCATCAGTGATTTTTAACCGCAGAGGGTCGGCAAAAAAAAAAAGAAAAGACTTCGTGCAAGTGAGGCAAAGAAAGGTGGGAAGATAGACACTCAGCATTTAGGCACATGCAAAGCCTGACGAGACTCAGCTGGCACCAGCTTCAACTCCAGCGCGTGGATAGCTCCGATTTTGTATTAGCCGAATAGCAGCGGAAGAAAGTTTGCCAAACGTGTGAAAACGCCTTGCTCCATGGTCTCATTCGAGAAATTCGTACCCCAAGGACGCTCGCTGTCCTCGGAGGACAAAAGGCCGCATGCTGCGTGGAAGTCCCTTCGAGCCTCTCGCGGCCAAGGGAGATATTGGGATAAACGGAGATTCGACGAGAGATTACGATTCATGAAGTATGGAGAGGCTTCGCATTTGAAATGGAGGCGATTGGCATCACTTTCCCCATAAGTCCAGTCGTGAAAACATCAAAATTACCCTTTTAAAATTCGGCATTCTCAAGTGCAGGGCAGCGCTGAAGACGAAGTCCGTGCACGTCTCGTATGATTTCAGGCCTATGTTTTCTTCTCCGTCATGAGCCTGAAAGCGTATCCGACACACTCAGCAAGACTAAATGCTAGTGAATTCTTACTCGATGCGTGTCGACGCGATAAATGGATTTTCGAGGAGAGCACGCATTTTTGTTTAGAAAAAGTTCATCAAGGAGCTGCAAATGTATCTATCCCGGAAATCGAGTAGCCACAACGGGCGCAGGCCGAGCAGATGCGATCGCCAAGCAAATCGTGAACCCGGGTGCGCGAACGCCCGAGTTCTCTGGTCCTCTCGTCGTGCGTATTCAAACAAAGGGGAAAACGAGAAATCGTAAGTCGTAATTCAGTTTGGAGTACACACGGTGGCAAGGAGTTCGTAGGCCAGGCTTCCTCCGTGGCGTTGGAACCAGGACGCCATGCAGTGATGTGGCAGCTCCCGATTGGCTCACATCTCCAATCCCATCCATACCGTAGATTCCATCTTAAATGTACCCTACTGTATAACCCGTTGAGAAGGGCTTCCACGGGGCAGGAGGAAGGGAGAATATCTTTTGTCAGCAACCACTGGGACACGTCTGCTCCCCTTCCAGACGAAAGTCATTTAGAACTCGCGCATGTCCCGTTCCCACCCCCCCCCCCCCACCCCTTGAGTTAATGCCACTCAAAAGTGCTGTCAAGATCGTCTGAGCGAATTTTACCATTTTCTACTCGAGACAAAATAACTTTCTCATCGTTCTTTGTATCGAATGAAACTTGTATTATATTCCACGCAAATTGTACCGTCTAACTTCAAATACCTCTCTGAGCAGGGAGATGAAAAGCGTGAAAATTCTCAGGGGCTCGTAAGTATTTAATTTAAGTTTGAATTTCTTATATATTAGTCTCCGAATGGCTGCTAATTTCTAATCTTTCTTTATTCCGAAAACCTACGGTTTTCGATTTTAGTTAAAATTCGCCCACATGGTCAGATGGTGACCGTGTCTCTCTTGCTCAAGTCTGACAGAACTGCGTTTCCCTGAGATCAACCTTCGGTAGAAGTCGGAACACCTACAGCGCAGAAATCCAGTTTTCTCAATGGAGAAACGTGGTATTTGAGCTTTCTTCCAGGAAAAAATTCAGGTTTTCATTTGACGTCAAATCCACCTATTAATTATTTTCCCCTGTGCATACAAATGGCGAGGACTTGTTAGAGGCAGTATATTTTCTGGAATCAAGCTGATCGCAAACGCTGTGTTTATCCTGTAGAAAAAACATTCATGATTGAAAGAAAGACGGAAGTGGGCGCAATTCCCCAGCATCTCTTTGCTCTCTCACGTTGCAAGGAAATGGTTCCCCCACCCCCTTTCAGAAGGGAAGTAGGTCACGCCGATTCGAGCTCGTCTGCGATCATTGAGGCAAGAGGCACGAATTTCGTCAAATGTCCAAATTCGCACTCCCTTCGTCCCCTGGATGAAGTGTGCACATCCGCACACTTTCCCAGATCCGGATGGAATCGACTCCAGCATCTCTGAAGAGATGAAAGAGAATGCGGCTGAAGGTGTGACCGCACCAGCCGCTTCGTCTTATGAGGAAAAACTGGAATCACCTCGTTTGGACATCCCATTTGTCGCCTTGCCTCCGCTCGAGTCAGAAGTCGCTTTTCTCCCATCGAGTTAATTCGTCGTGTATCGATAGTGGATGAAGCATTAGAATTCTCACCTCCTCCGATAATGAAATGAAACTTTGTCGTCACAGCAAAATACAATACGCCCCACGTATTGTATTTTAGCGCATTGAATAGCGCCAAGGGTCGGTTAATAAATCGCAGACTTACTTAAACTTAAGACTTAAAGTAGACTTTTCCCACATTATTATTTTCTATATGAGTACGAGGCTGAATCAGCCTCGGTTTAACCCCGCATCAACAGGCCTGGCCTGGGGGGGGGGGAACGGGGAGAGTGCATTTGGCCATTGGGTTCTTGAGAACCCATTTCCAGGTCTCTTCTCCTTGCCGCAGTCGGTAGCTTCAATTCCAAACCATTAAACTGTTTCTAAGATAGCACTCTGAGAGTGCCGAAGGATACTTCGTATACGGATACGTATACTTCGGCTGCGCTAAAATTCCTACCAGCTGTGGATACAGCACCGGGTGGAAACAAATGGTTGGACGGGATTCAGGTTTTTTTTTTTATCCATGAAGGAAATCTAGCAGGACAATGAAGCATACGTTGGATTGTTGCCTATAGTCTCAAGTGTTTATTTTTGTTTGGTTCATGTCTCTCCTGTATTAGTATGATGTTCTCTACTGTCAAAACATTTTTGAATGTGGTTCCAGAATCCATGGATTGCATTCCAAAGGGGGGGGGGGAAACTTTAGGGCGAGGCAAGATGACCATGAGCCCTATGGAAGGACTCTTCCCTTCTTTTAGGAAAATGTGCATTAAAAAATTCAGAATTCATCAAAAATGTAAATTCTAACAGTGGCGGGGATCCCTTTCGGAAAACTGCAAATTTTCCATGAAATCATTTTAATCGAAGCAAGGTCACGAAAATAGCCCGTTGAATTCAATGTGCCAGACCACAACTTTGATATTGATATTTTCTTTGGAGAATCTCCACTAAAAAAAATCATCTGCTCGCAGTATGTCCGAAAGCTAGAAAAAAAAGCTCTGCTAAAAAAAGATTGAGATCCTATGTTATAATTCTAGGTATGATTCATTCTTCTGCCATATTTCCATTTTAAATAAAACATTTTGAAATCCATCCACCCTATTAATTGTGGAGCCATTAAAGTACACGGGCTTATGCGCATAAGAAATTACATTTCTTGTAGTTTTCATGCCAAGGAGGACTTGTTGCTTGTCAGTCCACAGTTTCCACAGCTTCAACAGTCCACGGCTGACCGAAACCATCTCGATCTTCTCTCGACTGCGATCGGCAGTCGTTTAAAAAGGGGGCAAGCGCGCTCGCATGAGTCACCGCTGGCGCCGATGAGTTTCGGTGCAGGTGAACTCGACTCGGGCCGTATCTTCTGGCTTTGGCTGGTTCGCATGCCAAGTCGAGAACTCCGCATGCCAAGGGATACGGTATGAACTCTAAAACGCTATAAACACGGTGATAAACAAATTGAACCATGACAGGAAATAAGTGGAGTTTTGTCGCCGTGCAACTGCCTCACGTTCCGTCCTCTCGTTTTCTCATGGCACAAATCATACACGTATTTCCTATGCAGACTCACGCCCTGTTCTTTCCGCGCTTTTCCCTCCATCCTCCCCAAAATATTTTTGATTCCTGAATGCCATTTTCTCTTACAGCATCAGGAAATAGGCGACACATTTATGAAACGATGATTTCATTTTCGTGAATATGCTTGCTAATATGTAGAAAATGGCCATGCTCCACGCGAGGTGGACCTTCCACATTTTATCTAATTGGAAATGGCATTTTATCACCAGCAATAAACTGCGTATCTCGTGACAGAGCAGGCCCATTCAGGTGTGCTATCGCGACAATTCTCTGCCCAACAAAGCCGTACAGGGTGAGGTCTAATATTAGCCCCCCTTCCCCCACTCCGTCTTAAAAAGAGATGAACAACATCTGATGGGAAATTTAGACACACCGTGACTACATGATACCTTGAGAACGTAGAGACACAATCCATATTCTGTATGCCTCCCGTTTGCTTGACGGACAGCATCCTGTCTGCCGGATATTCCGGCTAAGTCCAGAGATCCCGAGTCCTCGACCGAAGTTGTTCGCTTCCATTTGAAAGAGGTGCTTCGAGAACTTGAATCAGATAGGGGTCTCTTTGGGGCTTTGTCGGAATCTTACACTGGTAAAATATAAAGGTTCTAGAGTGAAACCTTCATAGAACCATTTTCGTGGCAGACTTGAAACTGATTTCTGGAGCGACCACGATCTCGAGGCTTTGTTTGATCGGGCAGAATATGAAGGCTACGACCTAGGATATTCGAACGATCAGTCCATAGAGTAACTAAGAAGCAAATATATTGAAATACGGTTCTACTCTCTAAAATTAAGGGTTCGGATTGGAACCATATTTGGTGAAACTTTTATAGATCTATTTTCATGGACACGAGCACATACGAGCAGAAACTGCTTGGTTCCTGGAACTGCTGTACCAGGATCTCAGGGTTTTGACATAACAGATAATCTGGGACACTCACATGATCACTCCCACGAGTAACTCTAGGCAAAGATAGTGGGAAAAAAATGGTGCTAGGGATCACAAAACATATACTCGTGCCGAGCCCCTTCCTTGTTAGTTCCAGAGGTACCGAGTTGTTCTTGCGCATCGTTATGTCAAATAGTTTTCAAAGTGAGCTTAAAACCATCTCAAATTTTTTCTCGATCACCAAAAACCTCTCTGAAAACGTACAACCATCTAAGGGTTCTAGTCCGAATCCATGTCTATGTTCTCAATATATCGTTTAGTCATTGTGTCAATTAGATATCATTCTCCTTTCTGTTGGGGGGGATCTAATATTAAGTTCCACCCTGTAGAGATAAAAACGCCACTGCAGATGGACCAGGAGTATCTCTGGGACAAGAGAATGTGCCCTCGTGTGAGGAGGAGGGAATGTGTCCACGTGAGGGGGCTGGCATGGCAGCAGGGAGAGGGACCCCTGCCAGCTTTCCTCCCTTCCTCCCGGATCGTCTCCTGTTCATTCATGAAGCCTTTCGGTTCGCGATCTCGACCTTCAGACATGCCTGGCCGGTCACGCAAGGCCGGACTTTGAGAGCCGGTCCAATTTGAGGCAAGATAGGATCGGGCTGGGAGACAAAGCGTTTTTTGATTAACTCGGAACGAATTGGCTACTAATTCCTTTTAAATCAATCTAATGTTCGTCTGAGGGTTTCCTCATGAGCGATTTACAGTCGGGGGGCTTCACCATTTTGGCGCTCAAGATTTCTGAAGGGCGACTGGAACTGAATACAGCTTCGCAACTCAATTCTTTCAAGGCGTTTTGCTACATATGCGTCTATTTCGGGCACTTGAAACGACTCGCACGACTAAACCTACTGAATCCTGCCGACGTGCGTAAGTATCTGGGAATGCGGTGATCGCAAAGTCATAGTAATTCTATCCGTCCGCCTTAATCGAGATTAGCCATTTTCAGACCTGAGAGGAAGAATTCAATTTAAGAAACATCTGTCATTGTAGACAATCTGTTCATGCTTCCTAAAGAAATAAATGTTCAATGCAGTACAACTTTTACAAGATATTTCCGGTTTCCCGGGACTGAAAACCAAGTCCCCAAGGACTTAAATCATAAATTAAAATTTGGGATACATCGAAAAGATGTTATACTTCACAGCGAAAAAGCACACACGCACGTTGTTGCACTCGAATTACCAGAGCTGAAGACAAAGGGAAAAACTTCGTGACATTTACCGGGAAAGATTTTCCATTTGTTCGTTTCTTACTTCTCCAATATGTAGATGAAAGTCAACCTGAGAATGGTCAGGTTGGTTTTCCAAGAATTCTGATACGGACACGGACGTCAGCTGCTCTTGGGAATGCCATCCTTCGTCGGATGCCAGTCAATGCTTCTTGTTCTCGGTAGGGGATCTCATCATACATATTATGCACCTCCGGTGAAAGGAGAGAACGCATTCATGCAAGTAGACCTGATACAGTCGACAGCTTTCTTCCGTTCTCGAAAGAGCTCGACATTTCTGGAGATTCTCCATCCGCATTTTGAGTCTGACGGGGCCCGAGGGAGAAGACGGGGAGGAAAGAATCCGATGGGAAAGGCACAAGTGAAGATGGGAAGGGGGAGGGGGGGTGGGAAGGGGGGGGGAGGGAGGAGTGCGATGACGTAACTACTTGGCTGTGACGTCATGGCGCGTGGAGTATTCAAGAGGGGGGCCTTTCTTTATCCTCCTGCCAGCTTCCCGTTCTTAAAATACCTCACTTCAGTCTATTTATAGCCAGGGGAGGCAAGAGGGAGAAAAGGAGAGAGAAATGAGGGAGGAGATCGATCTCCGTGCAGCGCCGTCGGCGAGCACCCTGCTCACGTTCTATCTTCCCTCATTTATCATCAATTTTCCTCCTGCTTACGTCAAAAATTACGAGAAGGATGAAGCCATGAGAAGTCGGTCTCGAGCGACTTCGATGTCGTGCCTCCAAATTCTGCCAGAAAAGGAGGATTTCATCGGGAGGGAAGGAGAGGGGAGGAGAGGTCGTCTCCTCGCATTGATCGGGGGTCGTTGACGTCACGCGTCCCAACTCTGACGTGTTCGTGACGTCAATATCCATGCATCTCTGGCTTTCACGTGATTCCAAGGTCCCCCTTCCCCCTTCTCCCCCTTTCAAGGACCCCCCTCATTGCCCCAATTCCCATGCCCCCATTCGCGGATCGATCCCTCGCTCTCCCTTCCAGGAACCTATTTTTGCGTGGACAGACTCGACATAGACAGCCGCTTCTTCCTGGGTGCCTCTTCCTGGTGAAACTTGGGGCAAGTACTCGCCTCCCTTCATATGTTTGCCTCTCGGAGTTGGCCATTGGCTCAGACAAGAGAGACTATCGAGTGCAATCGATGCGCTCTTCCTCCCACGAAGGACTAACGCCCTGAAGCATTTGAAGAAAAAAAAACGAGTTGGCTCCAACTTAATTGCAGCACATTGTGCATTGTAGCTCTCGAAGAACCTTTTCACTTTTCTCCCCGTCCTAAAACCTGAAGTTTGTTCCAGATACGTTTTGCGTCCACGATTCCTCCAGCTGCGCCATGTTGACCAGTCGCAGCGAGGACCGCTGGGGTACTTCCATCATTTAGAATGTCACATCGAACGAAGCTCAAAATTACCCTCCAAATAATTCAGGAAGGGTTTCATGAGAATTTCAGAAGGAAGAGGACTCGACTCGCTTACCATATGCGGCACTCCGATATTAACAACCAGTATGCAGACCTACTTGTACCGGGAAAAAGAAACCTGGCGCCACACCAGAGGTCGTCGGTCAGAACCCGTTCGTCTTTCTCCATAACTCTTGGGTCGTGATCGATCTCATCAGGTCCCTCTGACGCATGAAATTGAATTGATTGCGTGTAGTACCTGGCACTGCCGATCGTCGTCACTCCGGTTTTCTCCCGCCTTTTTACAACTCACCGTTGCGGACGAACAGCTGTTGTACTGCGTAGGATTTTGTAAAAATAAAAGTAAAATGAATATTAAAAAAAAAAACATCTACACAGTATATGAAAGAGAATTTCATATACTGCACCAGTATTTTTTCCCCGTCTGAGTCCATCTACACGAACGAACGGTCTTGTGAAATTCCCAATTGAAAACGCGGGAATGTGACATGACGGATCTTTGGTGTCCATCGTGTTCCAAGGGTAAAACTCTTCTTCCAAACACCAGAGTTAGCTTGAAAGGATTTCATTGGGCAATTTTCCAGAAGAAAAATATTAGACGAGGGCATTAATTTTTTTTTTACCGTCGTAAATTTACCTAATTGTCATATGAAGAACGCGGAAGCATGGAACCCGAGTCGTGCACTCTTCTGCCGAAAATAGGCGCAAGTAGTCATGATGAGAGAGACGAGCATGATCTCAGAGGCGAAGGAGCAAGGTCCTCTGCCGTAAATCTAGCGGTATCGTCACTGGTAGCAGCTGGTATAAAAACATGTTACTTTTTCCGATTTTAACTTCGAATGTTTGATCCCGTCATGACAGATTTATGACAGTGATGCTGGGCCCGGGATGCGCTTCGGTTGACATCGATCGTCTGATGACGGAGTCGTCAGAGACCCTCGTGGGCGATACGACGCCGATTTCCCATTGCCGAAAGCAGTAATCCCGCGTACTCGAGGCATCCGAGAGCCGGAAGGATAAATGGGACCTACCCGTTGCCAAAATTCCTCTCCTTTGCTGATGCGGAAAGGTCAGAAGGGCTTTCGTCCCCACGCGAGCATCCGGAGTCGATGCCACGAGTGATGGCAGTCGAGGAGGAAGGAAGACAACGAATGAGCGGGGAAAACTTGCTCCCATGGGATTCTCCATCGTTGAGGTAAACCTGGGAATAACGTGATCGAACCCTTTCATCTGCCACGTGGATTTTTCTCCGTCTCTTCTGTCCTCTCTTGCGGCATCGACCTCGCGTTCTCTTCCCAAAGCTGAAAAATTGGAAAAGGGGTTGGCGGAACCGCGCCAGCAACGGAACCCATTTCAAAGTGAATTCGGACGAGGGAACCTTCTGGAGATTCGCTGTGGGTCATTGCGGTCACGGTCGTGCTCTTCAGGTTATGAGGGACGAGTGGAAACGAAACCAAGTGGGGCAGGAGATGGACCGATCGCAGCTGCCCCCCCCCCCGTCACGTGATCTCATGGAAGGCATTGCGTCAAGTCTTAAGGGGACAGGGTAGATTCAGGGACATTATTTGCTTCCCTGACGCGAAAAAGTAAGATATTTCAATGGGCAGTACAGTCAATTAGGACTACCTATCATGCTGTTTCAAGGTCTCTGCAGATCTTGAAAAAGTGTAATGATGAGCGATTGAGATGTCACATGTTCTTAGTTTTAGTCAGTTATCAAAAGTTGCATAAGCTAGTTCCGATAAGTTTCTACTTCCACAAGTCCAAAGTCCGAGTAAGCCTATGCAACCGGCCCTTACAGATGTCTAATGACGGCGATTACTCGATAAAAATTGCAGAAGTGAGTGTACGGTTCGGAAAATTGAGAAGAAGATAGGCATTAGCTGTGACGGTGATAGGATTGTTCATCCCCTACATTTGACGACCTTTGTATTCCCCTAATGGGGAATTTTCGGCTATGAAAATCACTATCGGAGGGAAGCCCATACAGTGGTGTGTTCACCAGGTATAGGTGGGGCGGCTACCCCACCTCTCTTTGGGATGGGTAGGGTGGTCCGCAGGGGTTACAATTTTCTTTTTTAATAGAAGGTATTTTTTTTTTTACTAGGGTACTGCATTGCTGCCGTATCGATCAAGAAATGTGAAGCATAATTACATTGATGACAGATCCAAAAGGAAGCATTCCGCTAATGAGATCCTCACGGTAGCAGTGTAATTAGATGGGGGGGGGGGAGGGGAATGGATGCCCAATCAACATGAACATGTCAGACGATGGGGGATGCAAGGTGGTAGCTTCTCCCTATAATTTCAAAATACATTGATGTTTGACTTGCCAGAGCAGATCTCGGAGACTCACGACAGGCAATGATTAGATGAATCTGAACTTTAAATGCAATAGCGTGCAGCTCGATAGCAAAGCGGTCTTTCGCTCAGCACAGTCCTCCTTCCCCCTCTTCCCCCCCCCCCCCCTTCGTCCCTTGCTCAGCACACACTCCTCCGCTCGTTAGCAGCGGGACCGCCATCTTGACAACTTTCAAGGCTTCAAAAGAGGACGCCTTCGGTGACGCCAATGCATTTGTTGTGATGCGGGAGTGGGTGTCATTAGGGTGGGGCTGCCCCACCAGACAAAAACCTGGGAACGCCACTGAACTGTTCTCTCAGTCACTGACGGTTTTCCTCTGAATGGCTCTCCTACAATCTTATCTTCTCGTATTGCCTTGGAAACAGCAGTGACGCGAGCATTTCTTTGTCGATTCCTCACTCTTCAAGATTCGCGAGGAAGAAAATGAGTATCAGCGATTGCGCGCGAACGGATGGTCACTTCTGAAAATCTTCGCGAAGGTCACTCAGTATTGAGTGCAAGATCAAGCTGAGCTTCTCATTTGGTCTACCACATTGCATTTGCAGCAGTTCGGGAAGACGATTTCTTTGTGGTTGTCTCTCGACGCAACTCGTTCTTGGGTTTTCCAGTGATTCCTTGGCATCAAAGCCTAAACTACTCGATGAGAACAGTCAAAAGAGATAGATTCAAGATTCTCGTAAGTCGATATCCACATCATTTTAAAGCATGTTTACTCCAGATCAGTCGATCTTGGATCAGCAGAAAAACAGGAAAATCGAAAGAGTCGACAGGCCGATACCAAGTTTTGCGACAAGTGTTCTGTTCTGGAGTACTTTGTTGTCGTCCAGAATAGAGCATGATCGCCTTTATTGATGGGGAGACCTTTACCTTGGGCAAACATGGTTAAATATCGGTGAAGCCCCCTGTTATGTCCAGGTGTCATGTGCGTCCCAGATGCCTATCTCTGGCAACTTCTCCTACCTCATTTGGGAAAGGGTGTTTGAAGCTGAGTCGGAGGAGCTGCAATATTGCATAGGATCTCATGTACCAGTATCTGATTTCTGCACTTCATGTCAAAATATTTCAGCAGGTCATACGTCTTACACTCAGTCCAGTCTATGGGCATAACATAGCATTGTAGACGGAGCTTCAGCTCGTCGAGAGTGGTGGATGAATCATCCTCAATTCAATCTCCTTCCTTAGCCTGACAAGTGGCCCGACTTGAATAATGGGCGAAATTCTCGTGATGGATTCAGCTAAATTTAATTTTATTTCATAGTGCGATACTATGAGCATAAGACAAATCCAATTAACTGCATACCCCGTAGAAAACCATCGTGAGAAGAAAATCAATTTAAACAGAACTTGTGTTTGTCTTTCATTGAAGATCCGGATGCCCTCCGAGACGCCGTAGATCGCACGTGGGAGGACTCACCAGTGGAAGCCGCGAGAGAATCTCGTTCGATCCGTGCCAGCCAGAATCGCTTCGCACTTTCCAGGTTTGTGGACTCGATTCTGAGTTGGGAGATCCGTGGGAAAAGTCATCTAGTGTTTTAAAGTTGTCGCTTATCTTGCTTTCATCTCGTGAGTCGTCTAACTGCTTTAAGGCTAACGTGCCGCTTTTCCTGCTTACTTGTCTGTGGATGATGTCTTTGAAGGCGAAGGGGAAGGTGGAAAGGAAGAGAGTAACCGAGCATTGTTATCCAAATGTATGGGATGGGGGAGTTTGGATGAACGCCAGGCCTCCCCCCCTCTCGTTCTCCACAGTCCAGAACTGTACAAGCTGTGTGCTATCTTATCGGGGTGATTTGAGGGGCAGCCCAAATATGCATGGAGCGGATGAAGCATGCCAAATATACAGTATTATGCACGAGGCGATTAGGTTCTTTTTTTTTATACCTTTCATAATTAAGTGTTTAGACTTGTAG
Organism: Darwinula stevensoni; assembly: GCA_905338385.1. Taxonomy (NCBI): domain Eukaryota; kingdom Metazoa; phylum Arthropoda; class Ostracoda; order Podocopida; family Darwinulidae; genus Darwinula; species Darwinula stevensoni. The sequence goes on along the minus strand of CAJPEV010000693.1, from coordinate 55,672 downwards.
GAGAAGCAAAGCAAGCTCATGAAGCTGAAAAAATAATCTTTCTGATCCGCTGTAATTTATCAAAAAGAAAACAATTCTGTAATCTCTTCGGACTTCCTCAACAAGCCTCTCACACAATAAACGCATATGGTTAAAAGTACCTTTAAGAAAAATATCCCCTTACAGGAAAAATTATCGCATTTTCTCAAACAACGACTTACATGGGCACACATGGTAACACTGCCATATCATCGGGGGTAATGCCTGGACCTCGGTCAGTTATTGACCTAATGCTCTATACAGAAGACTTCCTCAGGATACACAGCTGAAGGAAAGACTAGAAGTATTGCTGAAATTATCAGTATTATTATCAGTATTTTCCAATCAAACTCCAAGTAATGATCGCAAATCTTTTCCCACTTCTTTTGCGGCCTGAATAAAAATTATTATATTCTTTCCTGATTCTGCGCGAATGATACTTCTGATACTCCTCTTAACCTTTTCCCATAAAAAAATAAATTAATTAATAGATATGCGTCAGAAACATGGAAGCCTCAATCACAAGCAGTTCTTAATGTGTAGAGCTATGTTCAGAAAAGTTGAACTTTACAAGCTAGTTTCGCTATGAACTTCATAAGAGAATTTCTGAGGGGATTCTCAGAGCATCGATCGGCAGAGAATGTTGTGGGTGTCATCCGTTAGTATCAATGCTGAAAAGCGAGCATTACAATCGTCATCCCGATGTGAACGAGTATTGCAAACAGGAATGCATCGTGCTTGCACCCTTGCAATTATGCCGATACTTTTTTTGCGCGTGATAATCTCATGTTTCTGGGGATTCTCAAAAACAAGGAGGAAAGACGATTTCTTTAAATTCAGGGACTAAAACTAGCATTCCTTCCAGGATCCTTCAATGGCTACCTGAACTCGGTTGGGTCGATTTGCCAGAGGTTCGCCGCGCCGAGAGTCACAGCGGGCAAGAAGGACTTGACAGGGCCCTTGCAACTGTATAGACACTAGGCCCCATTCGTGGGGGCGCCTGGGTAAATTATGAACGACTTCATGAATCACGAGCAAAAAATAGAAGGCGGTTCTTCGCGTTCTTCCCGCGTCAGAATTTTTCATGAGCTATATTTAAAATAATCGGGTGGGTATTTTCGAACCCTGGAGAATAATAGAGAATGCATCTGTATTGAGGAAGCATTTTAGCATCTGCTATTCATCTCCATCTGTAGCTCTGCTCTTTTTCCCATGTATTTGAATGAAAATAACTATAATGTAACTCCATGCTCAGAGCTCATTTACCAAGGACGGAAAGGAATTTTTGCTTCAAGAATGCGGGCAAGTGCATAGTTGATAAAATACCATCGCAATACTAGGCCTTCAAGTTCTAGCACCAAATCCTTCTTGAAATAGTAATGTAATTGCGAGTCATCATGTTTTCCTTGCATTATGCCATGTCCAAGCAACTGAGTCCTCTTGGCTGAAGTACGGCCATCCCGCCGCCTGTATCTTATAATAGATGAAGAGGCGAGTGATGAGCATACCGCGCTCACTTTGGAGATCGCAAAGATATTCTTTTGTGAAAACGATGCAACGCGCTTGTATTGCAAACGTAGTTATGACAGCATTTGCCTTGTCTTGACTTTCGCCCCTAATTATCGCATATTTGGATCCCATCCGCCCGGAAGGGCGGACGACTTCTGCGGCATCTTTATTATACCACTCGTCATGCGGTTTCCAAAACTTGGGCAAGCATTCCACTCGAATGCCCATTCGACATCGTCTGTTCGTTCGCTCCCTCTCTTCAGCAATGGAAGCGAGAGTCGGCGAGGGGCGGCCAAATTCGTCGTACTTAAAGGCGTCTCAGCAAATAGGTGCATCATATTTGGTTGAGGACAGTCCATTTTATTTTTTAGAAAATGACCGACAATAGATTTATTGAGTGGACGGGTAATTTCAGCCAAGGTTCCTGATTATCTAGTGAAAAAGATCCGAATGCGAAGTCATGGGATTACTTATAGCCAACTGTACCGAAGCCTAAGTATTTATTCGATCATTTAGGAAAGAAAGACTTCAAAATGCGGCTCGCATGTCGGGTGTGACGGCGCCAGCAGTGTCGTCTGCAGCTTCTTCCAGAATACTCAGCTAATATTCATGGCTAGGCCAGCTTGGCTTTCAGATTGCTTATCTTGGAGACAGTGCTGCAAGTGTGGGAGGTGCTACTTCGTCGTTGCTCGTTGCTTCGCTGCCTGTTCTGCGAGTGCCAAGAAGGGACTGTAGTCAGGAGTTTCTTCATTACGTGGGGCTCCGAGGGGTTTGTCACGTCAACATGATACTATCTTCGACAAAAACAGGAGGTTCATCTTCACAGACTCACAAGAAAGTAGATCCAATCAGGATCCCATCTCATTTGAGTAAGCAGATAAACCAAGACTTCACAGATTGTCTCTGCGGCAATGCGCAATCCATTGCCGCCATCGGCTTGGGGCTGGGAAGACGTTAAGCAACGCTTTCGAAGACGTCACCTTGTCCACAGCGCATGAAAATATCTTCAGGAAGAGCGAATACATATGGGTTCGTAGGCGGGAATCTTTTCTGGCATACCCTGTATACGAGTATACCTCGTTGTATACATGTCACTCATCTCGTGGCACTGGCACTCAACTGTCATTCTTCCACGTCGACTGACTCCCACCCATAGCTCCACCTCATAATTTGTCGATATACAGCATCGTAAACGTACGAGGTGCATTTTTGTGCTTATTTTCTATCAAAGAAAGAAAGCTATTCGTTTCTATTGGATATTATGCAAAGAGTGCATTAAATAATGTAAACTCCAAAGTAGCTTCCGCTAAGAGGTTTTTTTGCGTTCGTGGAAACTTTGAATCTTGCTGCGCGGATCTGTCCATTGACAGAAAGCAAAAAGAAATAGTTGAGGCGAATGTTATGGAGGCAGGGGAGGGATCAGGCGCACTTCTGGACCAATTTATGATGACAATTTTATAACTAGAGCGGTGTCGAAATGGCTTGTCAAACGTGGTTGGCTTTTGAATTTTTAGAAGAAAATATTGGGATTTCAAAAGAGTCAGTATTTCAGTATCGTGGACTCGGGAATCGCGATTTTACAATTCAATGGTATGGTGGGAAGATTGGACGATTGGAAATGGCGATTGCCGACATTGATTGTCGATAAGGATGAGAAGAGGAATGGACGAAATTGCATGGCGCATTGATGAAAATAAATGTCACTCGCTGACGAGCTGGATAAGAGACGAAAGTGAATGAGACATCGACGAAATTGATCGTCCGATTGTTTGCAATTGGATGGAAAAAAAGCGGGCAGCGCCCCTCCAGCCATCGACCTCCGTCCATCTCGTCCCGGAGCGAAATGAAGACGGTGGAGCTGTGGCACTGGGGTTTGGGGGGGGGGGGATCTGCGAGAATCGGAGTGTTTGTTTGTTCGGGGTTGTCTCCCGAATTAATAGATCTTGGCGCGGGACTTGGTCTACTGAATCTCCCTTTTGCGAAGTCTGACGTCATCTCGACCGGAAATGAGATCCTATTAGATGGATCCATGGAGCATCTGCGGGACAACGGACTAAGTCGGAGCCGGGGGGACTGGACTGTGAGGACGATAAGCGCCGTACCCATTCTTACGTGTAGGAACGCTGCACATACTATCATTTTCAATATCAGCGTGGCGACTTTTACTGCTACGATTGTCTATGTGGCAATGAAGTTACAGCTTAAGTGTGAGCGGAAGTGAAACTTCTACGATAAGAAAATTTGACCCCAATGAAAAATATCGATGCCGTCGCAACCATCACGGTCTTACTAAATTCTGTGACCATGCCAATAAGCATTGACCGCAATTTTTGAAAGTTTTATTGTGAAAGCAAGAGTCGTCTTAAAGAAGGTACACTGAAATCACTTCGAAAAATAATTTACCTTGGCTGTTGATTTGACAGTTCGACAGCGCAAGTCTCAAAATGTACTCGTCACACCAAGAGTTCTTCCGAAAAAGATTTCTGAGTGCAATGTGTCTCATTCTGTTTTTGTCGTCTGGATTGTGAAAAACTCTAATCAAATTCTAGGAAATTCAACTTCGTCACCACATCATACAAGGTTGCAATCGAATATTTGGTACGTCCCATCTGCAAACGTATAGTGTCCTACCTGCATGGGGGCATTTTCATATTTGCCCGAAAACTATCACTCATGGAGATCCCTTAAGAATAACGTTTTACATAAAGTACGTTAGTACTTAAAGTCCGTTAGTACAGTATGGTTCAGGCGAGAAACGATGTGATATGATGCTTAATCGCTAGTGATGAAAAAACTTAGCCATTGTTCCGCAGGAGCAAGAGAAGAGCTTCTGTTTCTCATGCCTCAGACGGTAGTCGGAGGTATTTTAGGCGGTCCAGTTTCCATCTACAGACAGGGTATTCGAGGACCTGTTCGTCTACGGGATCTGGGGACGCAACGGAAGAACACCTGTACAAACAGGGATTACTGACGAGTGGGAAGCAAAACCAATCTCGAGTGCAAATTCGATATTTGCTGGCTTCGTGGGAATGTTAAAAGTTGACGTCCACTTCTGTCACGTGACTTTGGAGTTTCCTAACCTCCATCGGTTTTCCAGTTATGTCGAAATGTTGCCTTTCTATCTTTCTACTTCCTTTCTATTCCGTTCGGTCTCAATTCTAGCTTCCATTTCTCATTCATGGTACTATTAGGACTTACTTTATCGTGTTCTTAAACTCAAGTAACAAAGATAATTATTTATCCCATTATGCCGTGGTCAAATGTTATATATATAATACTGTATAATATAGAATATAAGAACAGTGGTGCATGAGGATCATTTCTAGCACCTGGAGAGCAGGTAATGTGATGTTTTCGAACAGCACAGTAGATGAAGCAGGGAAGTACCTCCAGCCTTGATGCAATAATACCTCACTTTGATGAGAAAAATCAGCTAAGTAAAATCTTTCATCCTGCGCCTCAAGCACGCAATCCAGACAAGGCATCACTTCTTGTTACGTATGAAAAAAAACCGAGCATCCATTGAAAAGGGGAAAAGAAGGAAAATGAAGGAAAGGAGGAAAAGGAGGTCCACGGATGGCATCGATCCAGTCAAATGGGTTTGTATGTTGTGAAAAGGAATCGTATCATTCAATTGGAGTTTCGTGGGCAATATTCGCTAGTTCATAGTTTAAGCGCGATTTCTCAACTCAACCAGTACTTGAGTTCTAAGAGCAAGAACCATGAAGTTTGCGTTTGAGTGTTGGATGCAGGGCTAAGTGCCAGTTAAAATATGCTGCTATAATGCATGGGTGAAAACTATTTCATATGAAAATAAGGCAGAGATATTCTTCTTCGAAGGCCTTTACCTTCACCCCGAGGCATCGGCATGGTTAACCGATTTTTTAAAAAATATTCCATACTTGAAAAGGTCCCTTCATAAATCATATTCACTACTGAAACCAAAAGTGAATAATGACCTTGACTACTGGGCCTTCGTCCCACTCGTCATCCTAAGCAACGTGGCAGAATCAAGATTCTTGCGTGGCTGAAGACGGCTACATTGGCAAGAATAAAAGAAATAGGCATAACTTTGTTTGTACTTGTGCTTACTACTTACTTACTTTTGGTACTCAAGTACAAGGAAAATGCGCTTCAGTACGCATATCCATATGACTTGAGTACAGCTGTCAAGTTTGTGCTTTTATGAGTGCTGCAAGCAACGCGAGTACGCGGACACATGAGTAGTTCATAGCATTGCAAACCAAGCCGTAGGTGCGAAGCTGCTGGAAGTGACAAACGACAATGGATGAAAGCGATGAAGTCCATTTATTTTTTTCTTCCTAGAAGGCTATCTAACATCACCATTTCCAGGTCAGATCGAGATATACTCATCCGCGAGTCAAATGCGATTCCCCCCAGACAGAGAATGAATTCGTCGAAAGCGTCGATAAAGTTCACGAGACACAAGGACATCCGCACCCTCGTATTGTTGACCTGTTCGCCATCCACGATCCCATCGCTCTCATTTCAAAACACTTCTCCAGCCATTTCCTCTCCCCCCCCCCTCCCACCCTAGATGAAACTGATTTTTTGTTTAAATTATTCTATCCTACATCGATATGATTCCGGCTTCTGAGCCCCCCCGAGAGGAAACCCCATTTTCATGGTTTGTAGCGTCTGAAGTGCGTGACGTCTGATGGCGGAGGAAATGAAAAAAAAAATTGTTGAAATCGCTTATGCACTTTCCAGCATGTGTTTACGATGCCTGACCTGATCCAGGCGCGGAGGGACGTTCCATAATGCATGTGGGCATGGGCTGCATATCGGGGTTGTGATTTGAAATCCTCAGCAGGTCTCCTTCCGTGCCTCCTCTTATCGAGTTCCACATTGTTTCCCCCTCACGTACTCTCTCTCTCTCTGTCACCGTTCGTTTGTTTTTTTCTTTCCTTCGCTTTGGCTCTGCTATGTCGTTGATGAGACACGTCTTGTCGAGTCCGTCTGCTAACCGGCGTGAAGACTCCAAAATGAAATATTGCGGGGGGCCGAACAGCCGGATTGAGAAAGTCTGAATGCTTCTGTGACGACCTGCCATCTTCTTTCACTGCTTCCACTTACAGTAATGTAGTGCTTCCGTTGTATTTCTTTCTGAGTTCGCATGTGGGCTTCTTCGGTGCTCTCGTCTATTCTTTCGGATGGACCAGAGGTAGAAACAAGTGACGGCTTCCGAAATTTCCGGGAACTTAGCAAAAGGCGTCCGGGGCATGACTGCAGAGGCTTTTCTTATGGGATTCTTTGAAATGCAAGAGTTGAGGCATGGATTCATCTGCATTTTCGTCTAAAATATATTTGTGGAGAAAGCTTTCGTTGGAACACCTCTATTATTGTCACGCCCGAAACATGGAACAATCCAACTGATTGCAGGGATGCATTTGTACATCCCCGTACACGGAAATTTCTCACCCTGCCCTTACACATGTATTGCACGTCTTACGGTAGTGGCTTCGTGGTTAGCATCCCCCGATGGTCAGAAGTGGCTTCAACTGTGATACTGTGACATTGGGGATATTTTCCATGGCCTATGATGCCTTCAGTCCGGCAGGGAACAAGAAACTAGGGCTGATACCGTGAAACATGTCAGAAACCTCGCAGGGTAGGAGGAGGCTGAGGGGTCTTTCTGCGTGCTAGACAAGGAGTCGCGTGGGAATGTGTAAAAGCATCAACGCGGCACCTGTTAGGCATTGAAGAGAAAATATATTTTAATTTTGAAGCATAGGTGTCGCGACGATAGTTTAGCAGTAACAGCTCTGCCAGGTTTTCAAACGACGCTGTCCTATCTCTCTCTCTATGCTGAAAAACCTGCCTTCCTAATCCTTCATGTTGCTCATTGTTTCATGCTCCATCACCATCTCTACCTATGATCTCTACCTCAAGCTGTCTTCTGATCGTTCTTCCCACGCTGATGGTTACTCCCCGTTCTAGACATACGAGCTTATATGCAACTGCCTTGCAAAGGTTTGAAAGATTCGAGGTGCGAGAACTTAACAGAGGTGAAGCCTGGCTTCTTTCACTACTTACCTCATTAGTGTCCTCAATCAACTCCTGTTATTTCAACCTCTTCCACAGCTTTGAGAAGGCCGTCCTGCATACTCTTACACGTGTGCCGGAGCTGAGGGGTACTCGGCGTTGAAATATGCATCATCGTGCCTATGTGGAGAATTTGGCTCGTGCGACTTTTGATGTCAGAGGCCAAAATAAACCGATTCTATGGATGTGGGGGCGAGCAACTCCGTGAGTAGCGACCCTGAGCACAAGGCGCACCCGCCCCTAGATGTGGGACGTCGAAGCGCTCCCGCGGTGGAGGCAGAAACCGGATAACGTATCACCGGACGTAACCGTCAGGGGCGAATTCAGTCTGTCGTTCGCTGGGGTGTAGTCGAGGACAAACCAAAAGCTGCTCCTGGCAGCGTTGTGCAGTTGCACTGTCAGGCGAATCGTGCGATTCGTGGCCTATCTTAGTGAGCACTCGTGAACACTGGAAGCGATGGACGAGCAAGCCCGAGACAACTTCGCGGTGGTTCTCTCTCTTTTTTCTCTTCTTCCATTCGACCATCTGGGCCTCATCTGCCCCATACGGTTTCTTGTCTCGTAGGCCTTACTGGTCTTTAGTTGTAAGCTTTTAGTTTTCGGCGTTGAGAAGTGGGTTCTTCCAGTCTCAGTTTTCAGCGCTGAGATGCGTCGGTTTCTCGATTAAACTGAGTTCTACTTCTATTTAAGCGCTGACTCATTCGACGTATAACATGTGCATGAAGTGAATTTCCTTGTGGGGTGTTGCATAGGCAGGTTAGCCTGGTGTTCCGCCATGGTATGTCACGTAGTCTTCATTATTGGCAATTTTCTATATTCTCAGATCGTGTTCATTGGGTGCTGTTAGGTCGGATGACAAAGTGCAGTTCCTGACGCCAATGTACAACTAAATCCTAGTGTTTCGTCTATTGGCAGAAATATCACAATTACTTTTCAATAATCATTGTGCTTCCCTCTTGAAGAAGCTAACTCAAACCAACTCTTTTTTCAAAGATAACTACTTTTTTTTCATCACCTTGTAGACCAAGAGCTGCTCTCTTCAATTTATGGCCGATTGGATGTTCAAGCGTACCTCTCTCTGTGAGGAGGTTTTACAACTTTCTTACTGACTTCGCGTCTTCCTTCGAACTTTTCAAAAGTAAACTGGGAAGTGAAGCCAATAAAATATTATGTCGATTTTAAAATGCTAGATCATTCCCCACTAATTGTAGTCAGGCTTCGAGGCGATTTTGCTATGACCGTCCTGAAAATAGAGAAATGATGCAGACTGTCGCACCATGGAAAACCAGCTTTAAGAGGAGGCCTATTATTTTTTTTATCGTTTGTGAATATTCACTTACCGCTCATTAGAGAAGCTATGTTCTGGAACTCCTTTCAATGAACAGAGATTACCTGAGGAATAACAAGCTGAGCTGCTCCAAGCCTAATTTTCTATATTTATATTTTCTATATAATGCCACATTTAATTTTACTTTGTATATTGTGCATCACCTCGATTAATCAGGAGGTTTCACGAAGAAGCTCCATCTTCTAATATATATGAATGGAGGTCTGGTGAACTTCCGTATTCACCTCGGAGCCGTTTCTAAAAAGCATTTTCACCGACACCATATAGGCGGGCTCCACGTGACTAAAAATATGCAGCTGCAGAAGCCTTGCAATCCCGTACATGCGAATGGAGCCCCTGAATGACGCCAGTGCCTAAAAGTTTCGCGAACACCTGTGTGTTCATCTTTTCCCTATATTATTTACTTTCCGCACCTGATGTCCATTGCCCCCCATTCTCAAATGGGATATCGGTCAAGCGTCGCCATCTGCCGCAGAGCTAGTAAATTACAGTCTTTCTGCCCTCTTTCGGGCAGAGGACGCCATGCTTCTTGTCCATACTCGGAGCACTTTTTCGTAGCCCTTCGCTCAGGGTGCTTCGGATTCTCCCGACTGTCTGATTTGAAGTCCTGACAAATAATTAATCGCAGACGTCATCAGAATCAATGCGGCTGCGTGAGGTCCATCCCATGAACTTCCCACTAAATACTTGAGGACAATCGACGGGCTCGTCTTCGTTCTTGGTTCATTGTTCGTACCGTTCATGGGGTCCCCAGCGAATGGCAAGAAATCGATCTTGCAAGGCTTTCTTTGATGACGCTAATGCAAATTGAATTCGTAACAGATACGGAGGACCCTCTGACGTCAAACGCGCTGCCTATAACAGAGTGAGGAAATAAGAGAATTTGTGTGTGTGTGTGTGTTGTGTTTACTCCTTTCATGCCCGAATTATGTTTTAGGCATGAGAAAAATATTGCATTTATTTTCGTGGATTCAACAAAAATAACGCGTACATGCTCTTTAAAAATGTGCCTAGGAATGAAATGAAATGAAATTTAATTTCTTGAAAATTATCACGTTGACGACCAGCCTATTTTTGCTTGTCCGCCGCGTGGGACCACGCGCATTTTTTTTCGTCAAAAAATGCATCCTGCCATCAGGACGCATGGTCTAGGGCAGAAAGACTGTAATTTACTAGCTCTGCGGCAGATGGCGACGCTTGACCGATATCCCATTTGAGAATGGGGGGCAATGGACATCAGGTGCGGAAAGTAAATAATATAGGGAAAAGATGAACACTTCATTAGGGCTGTTATCAATCCAACCTTAACTTTCCATCGAATGCTAACCAACATTATTATAGGACTTCCCAAAACCTAACTTGAAAATACATAGACAAATTAGCAGATACAGGAGTTTTATGCAATTACTCACTCCTCAAATTGTCAATAACTTCAAGATTCCCTCTCCTTTGTCTGTTCTAGGTGTCTGCAAATGCACGATTAACATTTTATGAACAAGTCATCAGAAAGATTGCATGTCTGTGGTAAAGTTGGCATAGCTGTTATTAAAAATATTAATATACGAGGCCATAAAATTATTGAAAGTTGGGGTTGCAAAATGACGCCATTGGGCATGAAAGGATTAATTTGTCTTAAGCCAAGTTAAGATCAACTGAATTATTGCATATGCCAGCCATACCATCTGTATCATAATGAGAAGCAGACTTAATCTCACTGCTGTTTCACAGTCTCTCTCAAATGAATCAAATTTTATATTTAGGCAATTGCCATCATTTTCAAGAGGCCATCCTAGAATCCTTTGCTCGTTCCAACGAAAGAACTAGGACAAGATACAGTATTTTGTTCTTAAATTCATGCTGCAGAAGTTAGGACATATGTCTGCTACCACCATGCTTTAATTTTCTTGCGCAATTTTTATATATTTGTTCTATTTTGTGTTTTTGTTATATTTTATTCATAAAAACATCAAGGATGCTGCCTTGGTTTCGGACGGAAGATGCAAAATCTTGCATTTCTAAGTCATGTTCAAATTGGCATTTACATATATTGCTTCCACAAGATGATTGCAAAGATCGCGAACTAGGTATTTACCGTTTAATGCAAGCCTTTTTTCCTCTTGACAATGGGAAATCGACGAATGAATGCGAAATTCCATGCCGACCGTTGTCCTTTGACAGGCTGGCCCTCATGAGCCGACTGGTGACAAGCTGGCCCTTGTGAGCCGACTGGACCAGAGGGGATCACCTGGTCTTTGGAACGGAGGTGGCATTTACCCCAGGAACCATCCACATCTCAAACTTCGGCACGATCATTTGCATCACAGCGCATAATGGGTTCCCCTTCATTTTTTTATATTCAACTCTTACAAAAACAATAAGAGGAATGAGTAATAGTAATAGCTCATAATTGATTTTGGATCATAGTGTGCCGTATACCTGATTCATATAATTATAACATTGAATTATGAAACTATAGTGCTCTAAAACTTGAACCATCACTCCAAGAATATTCTGGTGAGTCAGAAAACCTTAGACAAAACAACCAACGCATCTCGCTTAAATGCATGGAAAGCAATTCCTAGTCTTGGATCTCTCCAAGTCATCCTGCCATTCCTCCTCCATTTCGAGGAACGTAAATGATTTTATTTCCTAATGGGCTCTCTAGGAATGAGAATAACTCGGATACGGGTCGATTCCCATAGAGAAGTCCATTATGAAATCAAATTACGTTTAACCAATTTGGTGCATGCTCGATGTCGAAGACATTTCCACATTTTCACATTTTCTGGAAGCTGGAATTCAAGTCATCAAAGCAGCCGGTGCTTCTAAACGCGGACGTGACCATCGCCTCCTGCATGCCTTCAATTCAGAACACGTTCGAGGAAGCGGTTCAACGTGCTTTGAACAGGTGCTCCAGCTGAAAGGGAAGTTGAACGGCACTTCATGGATTACTTTCGAACCCATCGAAAATGCAGAGCTTGGGTTCTTCTCATTCTGGTCAAATGAAATCCGAAACCATCCTACACTTACACGGGGGTTTGCCTAGGACGCCGCGATGCCCATGAAGTATCTTGACGAAAGAAAACTGAGAGTTCCCACAAACTGTAAAGCAGCTCTGAAAGCAAATAATTATTTTCAGCTAAGCATCCAAACTTTGTATGCTCCATGAACCCTCTTACCTGCGAGTACTTAGAAGCACCGAAGGAGAAACTGCGGGCATCTTTGAGGATACAAAATGTGAATGCATGCAATGTAAGGCCTCCTATTTTTCTTTTTTCTTTTTTTAGAACTGTACTTAATAATGCATTTATTTCTGTCAATTGTGTGTAGGCACGCAAAGGTATTCATCGGCCCATCAGAGTCAAGTGTGGCAATGGCATTTGAAAATGACTCGCAATTTTCTACGATTTCCTCTTTTTTCCAAATGTCAGGCCGGTGGATGCGAAGCAATGGAGCGAAGGGGTGAACGAGTGCATGGATGAGGAAGAATAAAAAAAGAAGCTCTCACTTGCACTGCAGCTGCTGGACTCGGCACAAGAATGGATGATGAAAAACTCTTGTGCGTGTGACAGCGGCTATAGTGGCTTGTGATTTCTCGTCCGATTCTCGACACTGCCGTGCGTTACAGTTATTCCCTCATCCACGGTACGGGAACTCCTTGCACGACCCTCTACTCAACGTCCGCAGGTACAGGCCAATCGCAAGAAGCCTGCAACACATCCAGCTGTTGTAATAGGAATGTGAGGGAAATGCAATCAGATTACAATAGCTATGCTATCTAATTGTAATCAGTTAATATATCAGTTAATTTAAAAAGCAATTATTGCCAAGGTAAAGCATTCGTATTATAATATTCTTGATTCCTATCTATTGCATTTTTTTTTGCAACAAATTTTCACAAGTGCAGTTATCATTAATTTCAAGGAAGTGAGAAACAATTGCGAGGGCCTGCACTCCTTAAGCGTATGCGCGGCGTTTGCATACTTTTGCTGAACAGTCATTCTTCTCTTGCTAAATCAACCTGCTGATCTGGCCAGTAAGATTTATTGACCTTCATTAGGTTAGGAACTCGAAGATAAAAGAAATTCTACAGCAGGATTTCCAACCAGTGAAATTATTCGGCGAATGAAGCTTTTCCGATGTTCTCATTGCATGTATTTCTCAAGAAATAAACTTCTAAGTATAGCCGGCATTCCTGGGCCATTCTGTACTATGGCGTATTATTTTGGCAGGCTGACGCCAGACGCATGAGTCGCAATGTGGGTCTATTGCACACTCTCTCATAGACGCAATTTGGCTCAAATGTCAACGCTATTCAATGTCTGAGCCATTCGTCGAACATCCCTCACCATCAGAGAGTCTGCACGCTTTGGACTGGGCCTTCGCGACGGACAGGAAAAATATCCTGCCGTGAAAAAATGTTCATCTTTCAAATTGTACCTTTTCCTACTACAGTCTGCAGATGCCAGTGCATTATGCTAGAGAAGAGATTGAGAAGGGGATGGTATCCACCGTTCTAGTATATACCCTAGTTGCTGATATAAATTTGCCATTACTGAGAAAATTCGCACCGATCATAGTTACAGTCTTAGCATTCTGCTTGAGTGAAGGAGGTGGGTATACCCAAGTGAGAGGGAAGGGCAGACAACAAGAAGTAGTTTTTCTTCTGAACAGCCATAAGTAAAGGTGAGGATGAAGAGAACCGTGTCTCTAACTTGTCATTCTAGCGACAATGACATCTCAAGTCGTGTCTCTCTCTATTTCTACCAGAGTGCCTGCTGAGCTTTCTGCGCAAGTCTCGACGGCGCCATTCCTGTTCGCCTTATTGAGCTGCATGTGGAAGCATCGGCAACCCGATCCAACTTGATGCTTCCCTCTAACGGCTGTTGACAGATGTAACTGTATCGGCTTTTACTATTCGCGTTCCTCCACTGCCGCGGGTCCATGAAGCATGCAACTGCAGGAGAGGTTCATGAACCGTGGCAAGAGCCTTGAATCGACGAAAGAGTTGTGGAAAATACTCAGTGAGCTCCGATCGGTTGATGGGTTAACGTCCCTGTGGGACGATAGGTGTGATTGGTGGTTTGAACGTATCTCGATAGAAGACGCCACCGCTTCTGCATCGAAAGGCTGGTTCGCGTCGAACCCGATGTACAGTCGACGCTCGACATAACGAACCTCTATATAACGGATTTTCTTTAAAAAAAAAAAACTTTTTTCCAGTTCCCAGTCTTTTACCCATTCACATGCATGTTGAAAAGTTTCTCTATAAAGAAGTTCCGTACAACGAATTTATCGGTTTTACCTAATGATTCTTTCTTCATAAGGAACAAAACTGTTTCATATAATATTTGCAGTATAAATCTGTTGCACACGTCAGAGCGACTTTCTTTCGTGCTTTCATGGAAAACCTCATCTAAGTTTAGCTTGTTCCATCACATATGGGCGTGGCAGTGGAGAGTGACGTGAGTCAGAACCTCTCTCTCTCTCTCTCTCTGCTTCGAGGAGAAATGGCAAGTCATCTTCGATGTTCACCGAGGGAAATGAGAATGTGGAAATTTTCCTCGAAACGAAATCATTTAGCCTGTCTCTTCGAGTTCGTTATATCGAGCGTCGACTGTAGCAGCTTTCTTAGTCTTTGGCCGGTTTCCCAGGCGGCTTTCATATCGGTCGCCAGGGTCTCTCCAGTCGTCCGTGTTTGTCAAGAAGCAGTAGCCGCCGTTAGGATTGCCAGCCGTTCGTGCAAGCGCCGCTCATGGCGATGTCTGGCAAAAGAAGTAGATTGGAGAGTAACAGTAGATGTCCAAGGCAACGAAATAGTCTCCATTTCGGCAATCGACACGCTAGACATCGAAATTACTTTGCCTCTCCCTATAGGTACAAGAGCCATGGGTTTAATGAGTGCAACCCAAACAGAACCTTCATCAGGATTTTTGAAACGTATTGTGCTTTCGAAACGAGATCGAAACATTCGCCATTGAAAGCAATTTCTTGTACGACCCAAACTAGGAATAAGAGAAGAAAAAAGTGATTCGAGCAACATTTCAAGTTAGTCATATTGCGTTCCGTCGTAACCTAATGTTGGAAGCGAAAGAGAATAATGAAAGAAAATAGCGAAAAGAATGAAGAAGAGAAAATGAATGTACTGTCAGCGAAAGGAACTCGACCGAAGACAGACGACAGAGGACGAAAGGAGACTCTTGGATAGCGGAGATGCCTCAGATGCTTCCTCCCTCCTGAATGAGCTCCTTCCCATGGATGAAGCAGGACCTTCGCCATCTCCCTTCCAAGCTTCCGATCCGCATCCGAATTCTCAGTTCTCTTCCTGGATCCGCATGGAAAATTCAACAAGGGCCGTCATTAGTGATTTCGTAAGACCCGCTTAAAAAAGCTTAAATTATTTATATCTGGATTTCTCCTTTCTCTATTTATAATACTATTCCCCATTCCCGGCTCTTTCACTTCCTTCAGACGCTTCGATAACTATTTTTCATTGCCCAAGGAGCACTTCCTGTACACGAGAACGCATCAACGTAAGGAAAAAATTATTTTTCTTCTGAAAAACGAACTTACCAGTTCAACTGGGAGATCGAATCTCCACGCAGAAGCTTCTGCACTTAGGACTTCAGGGACGCAGTACAACAAACGTTTTGATGAATATCATTCTAAAGGCTTGCGTCGACCCTGCTTCAGTGAGTGCGAAAGGCAAATGGACTGGCCCACCTGTGCGTAGCCATGACAACTGCATTAACACTTCAGCATGAGTTTTTAATGCTTGCTTTTCACGTTGGAGTTCATTTTTCTTCTCAGTCGTCTTGAGTAGTGCTCGTCTTTCTCGTCACCCCTGACTCACTCTTCACTCTGGATAAGGCAACAAGCACAAGACTGCATGAAATTAATAATAGGCAACGCAGTTCATAGCCCCTGTGAAAAGTTGACTTCGCGGTCTCCATCCTTGGAGGATGGGATATGCTCTAAAGGTTACAGTAGTCCTGTCTCTCCTGTCAGTTGCTCTCTCCGTTTCCCAACTATGGATCCGTCAGTTGCGAGGTCTGGAAGGAAACTGGCCGTTTTAGTTGGAGATGAACACCCCGACTCAGACTGACGACTGTACATGCGTATCGATTCGAGAACAATACCCAGGTTGCTATGGAAACTGGGGACATATGGAAGTATTGAATAAAAGTTATTATAAAGAAAATAATGAAAAATTAAGTGAGAAACCGACCGAAATGTCTGAAATTTTCCCACTGGTCACAATGGGAATGGCAGTGATAAGTTGAACCTTTTTAGTTTGGAATAAGGGTGTCGACAACAGGTGGATAGTTCCATCCGCTCCTTATCTCCCCTTGAAGTACGATTGCCACGTCAATGTGGAAGTTTGCGCATCTGTGAGAAATGTTAAGAAACTTTCGAGTCTGCTTGCAGAGGCAATTATTGCACAAGTGTTGCTATTCGAGGAATCGTCAATGAAATTGGCACCAGAATCAAAGGGAATGAGGGAATCCAGATCCATAACCTAGGATAGGTAGTGGGCCACCAGCTCTCTTCCCCATCGTAGCTGCCTTCCCCCAACGCAACGTTATGCGTACCAATCATTCGGTTGGTGCGCATAATGTCCATTGCAGAAGAGATGCCGTGCGTCAAAGACCGGCGATGGGGAACCCATAACGGGTAGGGCTTCATCGGCATCAGTCGTGTTTCGAACAAGAGTCGCAGGGGTTCGAAAGGAGACGCTAGTGATCTAGTGACTTTCATAATATTATACTTTTCATCGATTAAGAGATCGCATCGTTCAGATATAAACACATGTCGGTGAAAGTGTGAACGATGAATGCATTCTGCACGAATATGCAGGATTTCCCATTGGCACACGTACTAACTTTTGACTCGGCAACAAAAACTTCTCTTTTCCTCACTGTTTACCCGGTTAGCAATGCATGCGTCTCACGGATTTATCTCCAGACCACTTGACGCAACAAGAGATAGAACGACCTATCAGCAGATAATAAAAAAGAGAAGAATTAGGCTCCCACGTTGCAAACCTCAGTCCCTTCGTGTCCTATTGTTCTGTAAAGTCTTCCCTACGTCGTTGCCGACGAGATCATGGGAGTAATCTTGCTTTTTTTTCAGCCATCTTTTCTCTAACACGCCATGCGTGCTCCTATTAGTGGTGATCCTGTCCCTCTCCCTCCTCACAATGAACTTCTATTCTTATTCTCGATGCGAACAGCCAAGGGACACAATTTGGCATTTTACCCATTCCGCCTGAAGATATGCAGTGCCCCCTAATGGCGCACAATGCCGTATACCATTTCAAATCCTCATAAATTTGTTACTTTTCTTCCGATACTTCCGAGACAAAGTTGATTAAAAGGTGCAACTCAGAAATTTTTCGCTCCGTCTTTTTCTTTTCGGATTGGTTGAAATTGCGCAACTAACTGACGAAAGAAGAAAACTCATGGAAGAATTTCAGCAGACCAATTCTCCTGCTCTTGCTGGAACCCATTTCAGACGAAAATTCCCTGGAATAAATCCACCAACTCAGCCGAGTCCGACTTTGCCAAGACGTTCCACGAAGAAGCAACCATTCGCGACAATTTCGAAATGGAATTCAAGGAAGCCCGAAGAATGCTCGAGCAGAAGTGCCTTTCTCGACGACTTTAGGGCTTGCTTCATTAGAAAACTTCTTGGCTAGGTTGTACGCTTTATTCCCGAGAATTTCCGTCTGAAATCTCTAAGTTTTTGTGCGCCACCCTCATGAGAAAAAATGAGAAAAAATTTCCGCCCATATGGCTATTTGAAAAGGTGTCGAAATGATCCCAAAAATCAATCTAAATACCCTCAAATTGTATTGATCAGCGCAATAGTCCACGTTTGGTCTTCTTTTTCTTGATGAAGATTGACTCGCATATAAAAATCCGTAAAATTGTTAATAGAGGGGTCTTTACCAGATAAGGCCATAAGACTTCGTCTCCATGACCTTTGGGGCGGTCAGAGAGCCTTCATGGACAGCACTAAACACTGAAACGTTGCGGAACTTACAAAGCATATAAGAAAATGAATTGCAATAAGTGAGTCTTACCACGTACAACTCAGCGAAATCGAACTTGTCAAATTCAGTGCATTTGAGCCTCGCTCATATTCAATGCTAGGTAGTGCTCGTGTTAAAGCGTTATTTTTTTATCCAACCTAGTAAAATCACTATTAAAAATAAATATTCAAAATATTTAAAATATTTTAAAATTTTAATTATTAATTAAATTATTTTCATCGAAGCAGAAAAGAAAATACTGGTTAGATGTAGGGATATCTCTTGTTTTGATTCCCATCACAGCAATTCCTTTGTCACGTTCATAAAGGATTCGGTTGACTTCCGACGCCAAGCCGACGTCAGGAGTGCATAGCTGTTGATCGGAAACGAAATGAGGGAATGATATAGCTGGAATGTTGACGGGCCTTGGATCCAGTGCTGGGTTATGGTGACGCACTATTGAAAGCTGGACAGTACTGGACAGCTCAGTACTCTATGCAGGATGATCGTTATGTGCGTGGAGTTTCGATTTTATTCAAGTTCAAGTAGTGGTGATACTTTTCAAAACAGTTGCGTTCTGATGTTGATTTGGTGGTGTAGCATGCTTCCTGAAACGATTGCATGAAATCTGATGACTTTTAGCCCCCCAAAAAGCATTTTTAGTGCATTCTGGTGCTTGAAACTATCACTGCAGTCACTTGCAGTGTAAAAGAACTCAATAATTAATTCACATCTATAGATTTTGACTTCAAGGGGGCTTCTCGCTTCCGCATAGAGTCCAAATAGCCACACTGTTAGAAGAATTTTTTGTCTCCGTAAAAGAATGGGAACGTGAGAAAACATCAATTTCAAACGTTCAAGAAGATAGTTGAAAACTTTTCTCGTCGAACAAAATTCCACAAATCGTATCATACCAACTCACAAATGTCATTATTTCAGCATATGCTGATATCGAAAACCAATTTACAGTGGTTTTCCTGAGATGCTGTCTGAAAATGCGATACTTCCTTCGCAGGAAAGCTGAAATCGATGAGCAGAGAGAGGGATCTTCAACATTTCCGAGGAGGAAATTAAGAACCAAAGCCAGTCGTTCACATTCACGAGCAAAATTTGGGACCTTCTTGTGGAGGATAACAGTATTGTGAACCCATTTCTAGTATTGTGAATCCACATGCGGAAATTCGGTGTGATGAGAAGTATCCGATTTCGTGGGTGGAAAATTTTACACGTAAGAAGTTTTGCCAGAGGGATCCTATTTCATAAAATTTAGTTTAATTTCATAACAAAGGCGGAAGCGTTGAATGAAGAGAAATTCTACTTACATTTTTATCACTTCATGGTCACCATGTCCATTCAACTATTATGCAAGAGCCGTCATATTAGCAAAAATGTATTCACCATTTACATCTTTCACCAGTTTATATCCCAGTGAAAGGAGGAAGTCTTTGAGAGCCTCCTTTGGAAGCAGCAATTTTTACTTAAGGTGAAGCTAGTGCACTTTGACTTACGCTACTTTTCCGTTGCAGAACTCTTGAAAGTCAAGCTCAGGGAGGTGCAGGTCCGACTTTTTCACGTGCCAGCACTACATCAAAGCGTCCAAGAGCATGTGAAGGGGATAGCACTTGACCAGGGCTGAGTAGATGGGAATGTCTTTATTAAAGGGTCCCTTGATTTTCGTTCCTTCGTTGCTGATCCCACCTCCCCAAGAAGCTTTCGGATCTTTCGGGTCATATGGATATTCCATCAACTCCTGAATTGAAGAGTCGAGTCTTATTATACTGCCGAATACATACTGTATAAGACATCCTTTTGATGTCGGTATGTACTCACTTGTATGATGTTGTCCTCGGGTGAGAGGCAATAGGGGGCAAGCCAAGCATTTCTGTTTTGGGTCGTCATTTTCTGGAAAAGGTGAGGATTCGGTTCCACCAAGAGTCCCGTCCATCCGTAGTTCTCTTCCAAGTAGAGGGTCTTCGATATTGTCCTCCCGTCCAGGGCACCGGCCTCCACGAAAAACTTGTTGTTCCGATCCTGGATTGAAGAGGTACTGAAGAGCTAAACATCTCAACATCTACCTGGGTCTCATTCTCGTCGTTTATGGGCTCAACAATTACCTAGAATCATTTTACATTTTCCGAGGAAAAATAGAATATGGAGAAAGACAAGCCTTCTCTTTTTAATTACGTTATTATATGAATTTTTTTTAGAGAAATTTCCCAATACCTTTTTTATATGGGAGTTATTACTTATTCCATTCGTTTTTAAAGGATTATTTTACGCCTTAGGTTAAATTGCACTGACAAGCAATCAAACGGTCCACCTTTTTTGCATATTGCAGAAAGTATTCCAAGAACTTGAATAATATCCTAAATTATGAAATCTCCTCGATTACAAGAAGCCATTCGATGAGCTATTCTCTAACTGTAATACTGAGGCTGCACTTTTTTTTAAAGAAAGAATAATCTTCACTGATATGCGCACAGATGTACTGATCTATTAAAGTGGTATGCATCCATTCTGGTTATATGGCACGTTAGACGAATTTCTTTTTAAATCTTCTTCGGAGAGTGCATCTCGGCCTCCACCATGGACCCTCCACGAACCCCCTGGACCTACCCCATGGACTCCTGGTGGTCCATGGACCCATGTTAAGCACCCCTGGTCTAGACGCATGTCGACCTCAGTCTTCCGCTTCATCGTGTCGAAGAAAGGATCCTGATGAACCCTCTTGGCAATGCATTCGCACGCAAGCGCGTAAGAGTCTCTGGTCTTTTAACCAATAGAAAATCTAATCCGTTTAAACGGAATCACAAGGACAGACTTTTTCGCACCTAAAATGCATCAATTTGATGGACTGAATGTGTGTGAGGTACGTTTTGAGCGACTAGTACGACCCATCCGCCCTTATTTTAATTGGATTATTTTGCATGCTTAATTTCAAAATATTCATCTCATTCCTTGAAACTCTGATCGATTTCATGACGCAATGCCTCGAGCCTGTGTACCAAATTTCTTCAAGATTGCTTAAATCTATCTTGGATATACATTTTAGCGGTGAGGATGAATTAAAACATCGTAGCCATTGACAAACGATATTTTTTCAGGTATTTAAGCAGATGCTGCCGTCCTCGTCCAGACTCCACCCTTGGAGACGGTTATTTCTCTGAACTCTTGCCATTTAGTGGTATGACGCTCCATACGCTCTTTCTTATCCCAGTTTTGTTCTGTCTCCTCCTCGCTCTTCCTCAATCCAAGGCTCGACCTTATTGGTTAATTTGCGAGTACTTGGATCTAATCAAGTGTTGTGTCCCTCCTTCAGCACCGCATTTCCTATGCGAAGATTTCCACAAGCAGACTGGGTTAGAATGCAATGCTTACTCCCGTTCTTGAAGGACACGAGAGTTTCGATCTCTTAATGCCAATAATTTGACAGAGCGGGAAGTTGACAGAGGAACAGTGCTCCAATTTTGAAAATCATGGGAAACAACGTAATTCTGAAGAATTAGAAGTCTCGCCGAGAAGAGTAAGCAGGAAATCTTCACGATGAATGTTTTGAGGGTTCACAGTCCACTACAAAAATCGAGAAGGTGGTTCCAGACCAATAACTCAAGAATGTCCCCTCGTACAAGAATAACTGACCTGAATGGGAAAAAGCGGAGCGATGAGATTTTTCGTCAACTGCCCCTCGCTTGGGTCAGTGTCCTTCGTGGATTCTTGATGCTGCATTTCTGCGGGTGAAGGCGGGATCATGCCCAGGGTGTCCCTTGGTTGTTCATATCGGCCGTACGAAGAAAAGTTCAGAAAGAAAAGGAGGGACAGGATGACCAATAGAACCGCGCATGACAGGCTGGAGGGACGAAAACTGCGTAACTTCTGGGTGAAATTCATGATGCAGTTCCAGAATGCACAATACACCATGGAAGTGAAGAGGCCAGACGAAAGCACAGAATTGACAGTAAGAACAGGTACTAACGAAATAAGTGGGTTTCGCCTTATCTGGTGACCTGATGATAATATTTTCTTTATCTGCCATTCCCATTGGTACTATGGGGAAATAGCAGATAATGCGATCGGTCTGTCCCTTTTTTTTTATTCTGTCTGTCTGCAGTATCCATAACGACCGGATAACACAACCTCACAGGGCATGTGCAGCTTTCCGCCTGGGTCGGGTTGAACGTCTACGACTAAAACATCCACTTCCCTTCCAGCCCTTGAGGATGATGAATCCATAGTCGACAATGGGAGAGAGCGGCTGCTCGCAGCCGCGTAGACATGTATATGTAGACATGAAATGTCGCATCTGGCATCCTACACATCATACCATTGAGTAGAGAGTTTAACTAGAGGCGACGCCCCGCTCGAATCACATTCATTGACAGGGTCGCAATATAGATGTCACTGTCGATCCTCCACCTAACGTGCGCTTATAAATAACTCCTCCATGGCCAAGCAACGGACTTGAGACAGGCGTGTTACGTTGAGGGATCCCTTCGAGTCGAATCCCTGTACCAGTCGATTTCCGATTCCGCTCCCACGAAGCACCCCTTACGGAAGATAACAAGCCACCAGATGTCTCTGTGGTATTTCGACTCTCCCCCTACCCCTCGGAGTGTTGTCTCTAATTATACTCACTACTCTGTGCTTTACACTGTCCTCTTATCTCCGCGCGGCACAGACGCGCGAACCATTGCGAACATTCCTAGCTGTTCGGGCCTCTTCATATTGGCCTACAATTGAAAGCCCGTGTAAACACGGGGTGTTTAGACGGTGGATTTCGTTTTTATTCACTGTATGACGATTACTGGCGAAAATATTTCTCAATGAAAGAGAATCACGGTTAAACGCACTTGGGAGCTGTCGAAAAGGCCCAGCCCATGCCCAATGTCTTCTTTACTGCTGATCGTATTCGGAATCTGTCTCGTTTGCTCTGCGTATGCCGGAACGTTCGGCCTCGGTACTCGGTACTTGAGAGGGATCGATATCAGTATGACTCCCACGCGCTATTCGCTTTCTATTACGATCATTGGTGCGAGGCTATTTTCAAGCTGTTTCTTCGTCGATGTTTTTTGTGGCATGGTAAGGGAATTGTTTCCCTCGAGAAAAAAAAGAACCAGAAGATTTATGTTAAAAAATACTTACGTCTCTAAGGACCCAGAGGGACAGAACTAACTCAGGCAAACATGAGCAGGCACAACATACAGGCAATTTCAGTCGCAACGATATCCTATGTGACCATATTCCATTATTGAAAAGCGTATCCATTCACCAAACAACGTCGGGTCAACGTTGAGTGAGGACTGATTTTTCAACGTAACAATGTTACCACAATGATGCGTAAAAGGTGGATCCAAAGTTGCCGCAATTTTGAAATGAAGCAGTTCAACGTTGAAAAGTATGATCATGTGTCGCGTTGTTCCAGCGTTGAATTTTCAACGTTTGCGGCATTACCTCTTCCTTCTCCTGAGCCTGAACACGTGCTAACATTGATTGAGCTTGAAAGTATTCTAATGAGTGCAATTATACCCGGAAGGATCCATCTAAGTAACTTCCTTCACTGGATCAGAACTCGACTTTAGAACTTGAATGACACAACTCATTCTGCCCAGTAAAGGAGTTACGTGCCTGGCATGTCCTCCAAGTTCATGACTCATGCAGGAGGAGAGCCAGACACACCCTTAGCAGGCCGGTTAGCACGCTATCATCCTCGAAATCCTCGCTATCACGGTCCAAGCCATTGTGTCGTGCAGTGTGGTAAGAAAACTCGGCATGTTTCCTCGGACCACCCGGCCAGAAGTAACTGGAGTCTCCTTCTACCAAGTTACCTCCTTCAAGGGAGGAATCCAGGAATTCCAAAGCCTTCCCTCACGTTGTACGTGGAAATCGATCGGGTACTGGATGAAAAATATAGGAACTGTATTCATCAGGGCACCAGAGTGAGAATCACTAAATTAGCGGTTAGGTGCCATTTCGGGTGAATTGGTAGAACCTATTTTCTGTCGAGAGGATGATAACTCCATTTTGAAACAACATCAAGATCAATGACGAAGGCAAATCTGAAAAATGAATTTGCACTTTATAGCTTTCAAATGACTTCGCTAATCCGTGTGTAGTCTCTTTAGGCTGAAAATACGGTTAATTACGAAAAGCCGGCATTTAATTGATTTATTCTTCCTATTCTTCGCTGAATTCTCAACTTCAACCATTTCTCAACATTTCAACGTTGCTCAATGTTGACTCAACGTTATTGTACCGAAGGGGTAGAATATGCATGACACTTAAGCCTACCATGGATCCTTGAAATAGATCTAGGCCCAGCATCACATTGAGCCTGTCCTGGACACAAATGTTGTCAAGAGATATTCTCTTCCTTACTCTCTTATCCATTCCCAAGGTAAAAGGCAGTGCAAACCTTAAATGAAATGTGTGCTAATGCCGATAGTCAAAATGATAATAGACCCGCTGGTGATTAGAATGACATATACTTCTCAGCACAACTGAGAATAAATGTGAGCTTCGATTAGAAGTCAAGAATAGAAAACTGATGTCGTACGGTAGTCTCGAAGTTATCTAGACTGAACAGAGATGGCGCCCGTGCACTCTCAATTCAGATTGACTACAGCAGGATGTCAACATTTTTGCAACATAAAAAGAATTCTTGCAGAGGTAACCAAGGACTTTCGATTGATGTATCAAACAAACACGAATTTGGGTGCTAAATTGATAAGAAAGATCATCCGCATCAGGTCAAAGGTCAACTCAGAAATGAATTTGCACGTCTACAAAAACTTAGAAAACGAATGAGAAAATCGGTTAAGAAACCTGGGAGGAGTTCACCGGAGAAAATCCGTTCATACAAACATTTGCAGGTCGTTATGTATGTAGATTATTTTACTTCTGGAAAACGAACTTACCAGTTCAATTGGGAGATCGAATCTCCACGCAGAAGCTCTTGTTTTTCGGACTTTAGGGACGCAGTACTACGAATGTTATGATGAACAACATTCAGAAGACTTCATTCTTCTTCCTTAGAATTTAACATCTTAAAAGTGTCGACCCTGCTTCAGTCAGTGCTAAAGACTAATGGAGTGATCCACCTGTATGCAGCCATGACAACTGCATTAAGACTTCAGCCCAACCAGCATGTTTATGTTAATTTTACGTAAAATGAATGTAATTTTTTTGCCAATTTCATATCTTTTTTACGCAAACCATCATCGAGATAATGGCAACATGTTTCGAGAAATGTTGCCTCTGTAATACGCAAACAATGATATAAAATTAGCGTGAATTTGATATAAAATTGACATTCCCGTTTACATCCCCAACAGCATGTTTACATTCGTTTTACGAAAAATTGATGTTAATTTTCCCCTAACATTCATGGTTATTAACGAGCCGATTTGTACTTTTGAAGGGAATTGATATACTCTATTTCTCCCTTTCCTTTTCACACTTTGTAACTCTGGAGTACCTGGACTAGTACACAAGTACACAAGTACTCCTCCTCACCAGCACTCAAGAGTACCAAGATAACCCACTGCTTCCTCCTCTCGTACCAGAACCGCGGGAGGAGGTGTAAACGTTTAGAGGAGCTCTCTTCCGTCTAATATACCTATGGAATATCTAATATACAGTATATAGAAGATCGTGACTGACTGACTGACTGACTGACTGACGCTAATTCCAACCATGTTCCAGAAAGGTTAGAAATCTGAAACTTGCTACACATGTACCTTTTGTGGTGGAGAGTTCAGAAAAACGCCGACTTTGGAGGTACATGCCCTGGGGGTACACATTTTGGGGGGAGAAGTTTTTTTAAAAATATATATCGTGATGGATAAGGATGTCATCGAAAGAATCCATTGTATGTCATCGTTTCGGTGCTGTAGTGGTAGCACATCGGACCGATAATTGTGAGGTCTGGGTTCAATTCCCAACCATTCCATGCCTCTTTTTTCATTTCTCTTGCCTTCCATGTCCCATTGCTTCAATAAAACGGAGAGACATGGAAAGCTGAAAAGTGGCATGGACGTTCCTACTGACAAAATTTTACATCCATGCCCTGGGGGCACATGCTGAGTTCAGGAAAAATTCTACTTTGGTGATACATGCCATAGGGGCACACCTTTTCGGGGAACACATTTTCAAATAGTAATTTTTCTTGCGTCATTGAAACGGAGAGACATGGAAAGCTGAAACCTGGCAAGAACCTGGCAACTGCTGACGCACTGAGCTCAAATGTCAAATGTAAAAAATTCAACAACAAAAAAATATTTTTTTTTTTGGGTGGGGGACAAATTTCTTGGCGACGTAAAGTTTTCACAGAATTTTTCATATCCCAGCGAATCGGGCAGAATTATAAAAGGTGCAGCCGGCGCAGGCATAAGGGACGTGATGATGATTTAAGGAAAAATTCAGCTTTTGGTGTGCGTCTCCTCAGAGCACAGCTATTGGGTTTGTCACTTTTCTAAATACATTTTTTTCCGCCAACAAAAAGAAGAAACGTATTAGGCTGAAACTAGGTGGCATGGAGTTCCATGAGTCTACATTTCAGTAGAAATAAAGTTTTCGTTAAAACCAATCTGGGCACTTTCTTACAATCCCATTCTCCTCAATTTTTTTTGACCCAACGAAAAAATGATAGTAAATTTAAAATTCCCTCAGAAGTACCTGTTTGATTGCTGAGTGCAGGAAAATTCTACATGCGAAATATGTCCCCTTAGCGTAGATTATAGGAGGGAAGTATTTCAAAATGTATTCTCTACCATTACAAAAAGGGACACATGAAACGATTTCAAATTAGGCACACTAGAAATAATCGAAGTAATGGTATTGATAAAAATGAAGAATTTCGTCCCCATATGTCACGTATTTTAATGGAGTCGTACGTAAAATACGTTTTTGCAATTTCGCAAAGTATAAATGAATTGATCACTATTCGTATGAATGGAGCGCCGAAGGCGCGACCATAGCGAGTTTGTTTGCCCGAAGGGCAAATAAACTCGCTAGTACAGTATATAGACAATCGTGGCTGACTGACTGAAGCTAATTCTAACCATGTTCTAGAGAAGTTAGAAATCTGAAACTTGGTACACGTGTACCTTTTGGGATGCAGAGTTCATAAAAAATCAGACTTTGGAGGTACATGCCCTGGGGGCACCCATTTTGGGGGGAGATGTTTTCAATGAAATATTTTTGCTTCAGTCAAACGGAGAGACATGGAAATCTGAAACTTCGCAGGGACGTGCCTACTGAGACACAAAATTCAGGGAAAATGTCAAGTTTTGGATACATGCCCTGGGGGCATATTTTTGGGGGGTGACTTTCTCAAATAATTTTTTTTGTCCATTCAATTTTACAGAGATAGAAATGTGAAACCTGGCGCAGCAACAACGGAGATGATGATGAGTTCAGAAAAAATACCAGTTTTGTGGTGCATACCCCCAGGGCATAGCTTTCAGCTGTGTCGGCTTTTCAATAAATATTTGTTGCAAAAGCAAAAAGAACAACCGGATAAGGCTAAACATTGGTATGCCCGTATTGTTCGGAGTTCTGATTTCAATAAAAATTAAATAAATTTTGCAAAAAATATATTTTTTGCAAAAGGTGCTTTTTTCGGAAACTTTTCTGATTCAACGAAGGAGAGAACTAAAGAAAGTTGAAACTTGGAGCCGAAGTACCTGTTCGATTGCTGAGTATATGCCCTACTTTTCAAATATGCCCCCTCAGGGCAGATTATGAAGAGATTCGACGTTAGGCACACAAGAAATAATGGGAATAATTATTTCGATGAAAATTTACGTTTGTTTTCCCTCGATACACATTCCGAAGGGCAAAAACTTTTAATACGTTCTTGCCACTTTGAAAATAAATTATTGAATAAGTAACTATCTTGGGAATAGAGCGCCGAAGGCGCGATAATAGCTAGTTTGTTTGTTTTTTCCGAAGCGCAAATAAACTGCTAGTTAAAGAGAGAGAAGGTATAGTGCTTATGATGCTGGGATTCTACTCTTCCTTATTCCCATGCACTGCTCCAATAACAAGCTTAGATTCATTATTTAATATATTTTAAATATTCCTGAGTCATATATTATTATAAAAAAATATGTAATAAGTTCATGCTTTCCAAGTGTATATTCATGGATTACATAATAAAAAGTGGAAGGATGGTAAGAAACCTGTTATATATCAGGAAAGCTTGTACTTAAAAGCATATGTGGGGTGCAGGGAGCAAGGGTTAAATCTAGTGAGGAATTTTGGTACTTCAACTGCAAGATGGTCAGCAAAAGTTTCATATGGATGGTGTGGTGTTAATTTTGCATAAACTTCATGGTATGTACTTCACGGCAGATGGAGTGACGTCTATTTTAAGCAAAATACACATACACTTTGGTGATGTAAATATATGAACGTAAATTTTACGTAAACGTGGTCATTTTCAAGGCAATTGCAAACGTTTTCATTGTTTGCAAAAAATGGCTATCTTTTTTACGTAAACATGCTGCTTGGGAGCATGAGTTTTCAATACTTGACTTTTGATCTTTGCAGATCATTTTTCTTCTCAGTCGTCCTGAGTAGTGGTCATCTTTCTCGTCACCCCTGACTATCTCTTCATCCTGGTTGTGACAACAACCACAAGATATCATGAAATAATCATAGGCAACGCGGTTCATAGCCCCTGTGAAACGTTGACTTCGCGGTCTCCATACATGGAGATCTGGGATATGCTCTAAAGGTCACTGCAACCCTGTCCACTCTGCTAGGATTAGAGGCGCAGCGATTATGCATGGGGCCATCGTTTTGGAGAAACGATGGTATAAATCGTTATCATGAGTGGGCGTTTTGCAAAGGTAACAGATTAAGCTTTCTGGGGATATAACAATTTTCTCAGATGTTGCCATGGGTGCTCACAAAAATGTCGTGCGTTTGGATGGCTTTCGAGGTTTTTTTGGTATGATGAAGGAAATATTTTCCTTCGGGAAAAAATCGTTATGTGGGCGTAGTTTTGTACTTACTCAAGTTAAACAGTCTGAGGCTATAACGATACACTTAGCACATCCTGACTATTGGTGATAGCATTTAAACAGCTGCATTGCTATGTTGATTTGGTGGTGTAGCATGCTTCCTGAAATCCTGAAACGATTGCATGACTTATGAGGGCTTTTAGCTTAATATATGCAGTTTAGGGCATTCTCGTACTTGAAACTAACACTTCCTGTGTAAAAGTATCTAAGAAATATCAATAGGTTACTTCTGTAGACTTTGATTGCACGGGGCCTTCTTGTTTCCTCATTAAGTGTCCGAATAGCTACACCGTTTGGGGAATTTTTATCTCCATAAAAGACCAGGAATGTGAGAAAACATCCATTTCAAGCGTTCAGGAAAACAGTCGGAATCTTTCATCGTACAAGAATTCCACATTTCGTATCATCACAACTTACTTCATCATATGTCAATATTCCTTACCAGTTTCACCTTAGTTCCATCACAGAAAGATAAAATTGAAGAGAAGAGTGAGGTCATCATCATCTTCGAGGACGAAGTTGAAAAGCAAAGCCAATGGTTCATATTTACAAGCAAATTTTGGATTTTCTTGCAGAGGATAACGGTATTAAAAAGCCATTGCTAACAAGAATTCGTGTGCGGAAATTCTGTGAGCTGAAAAGTATCCGATATCGTGGGCATGTCGGGTGGGGGGAGGGGGGGGGGGGGAACTTGTGCACGTACCAAGTTTCGCCAGAGGAATCCTATTTTATAAAATTTAGTTTCACTAGGTATTTCATAACAAAGACGGAAGCCTTGAATAAAGAGAAATTCTTTTTATATGTAATCACTTCATTGTCATCATGTCCCTACTATTATAGCAACCATTATTTCAGAGCGGTCATATTAGCAAAAATATATTCACCACCTACTTCCTTTACCAGTTTATATCCCAGTGAAAGAAGGAAGTTTTTGAGAGCCTGCTTCCCTTCGTCGTTAAAAATGAATTCCACTTCGATCACGTGAAACTGAATGCGATGAAAAGGCAACGTCTTGAGAACTTTCAGTTCGAGTCCCTCCACGTCCAGGCTGAAAAAGTGCACGGTCGTGATGTCCAAAGCGTCCAAGAGCATGTGAAGGGGATAGCACTTGACCAGGGTTGAGTAGATGGGAATGCCTTTCTTAATGGCTCCCTTGATTTTCTTCCCTTTGTTGCTGATCCCACCTCCCCAGGAAGCTATTGGATCTTTCGGGTCATATGGATATTCCATCAACTCCTGAATTGAAGAGTCGAGTCTTATAATACTATTGAATACATACTGTATAAGACATCGTTTTGATGTCGGTATGTACTCACATGTTTGATGTTGTCCTCGGGTGAGAGGCAATAGGGGGCAAGCCAAGCATTTCTTTTCTGCGTGATCACCTTTTGGAAAAGATGAGGATTCGGTTCCACCAAAAGTCCCGTCCATCCGTAGTTCTCTTCCAAGTAGAGGGTCTTCGATATTGTCCTCCCGTCCAGGGCACCGGCCTCCACGAAAAACTTGTTGTTCCGATCCTGGATTGAAGACGTGTCGATCCCGTATCCAATTTAAATTTTTTGTTGCACTTATGAAACTGTGTTTCTCCAATATAAAACAGTAGTGTTTTTTTTAAACCTCTCTATAAACAGGGTGGCCCAAAAAAATGTACCCAAAATGCACCCTCTCTTTCCCCGCACTGCCCCTTCCATGGTAAGCTGAATTTGGAAGCGTTATGATGCATTCAGGAAACACAAACACAAAGCAGGGACTAATCTAGGCATCAATCAATCCCAGACTCATAAATTTGACCTTTTTGTTTGGTACCATTTATTCAGCATTTTATTTCATCCGCATGTTTCATATTTGTAAAGCCGCAGACATAGGTCTAGTTCGCAAAGTCCCGGTGAACATATGCGCGTGCCTTTTCGAATCCTTGGGAAAACGATGCAAAGGAACATCTCAATAAATTCGGCCGCATTCTTCTTGGCAGGAAGCGTAGGAACAGTACTGTGACCCATGAGCCACCATTTTTTACGCGTCATTCCAATCCAATATTCTCATTGGTCAATCCTGCGAAGTTCCATGGCCAACCACCAGGGCAGAAGGTTTCCCCATCAAAGTCATCGCCGCAGAGTGCCCAGTTTCTTAATTCCAAGACTTTCTGTAAATCCTCTTCAGTTCCTCATGGTCAGTACTCATAGGGTGGAATACCGAAAAGGTTGAGAGGACGGGTTCTCTTCAATTCTGCAAACGGCAACGGGACAATAAACGCCAGTAGGGTGTGCAATTTCCCAAACTGCATGTTTACATAAACAAGATATCAATTCTTTGCAAACAATGGAAATTTCTTGCGATTGCCATGAATATGACATCACCTTTACGTAAAATTTACGTTCCTATATTTACGTCACCAAAGTGTACGTGTATTTTACGTATACTAGACGTCACTCCAAGTGACGTGAAGAACATATCAAGTTTATGAAAAATTAACAACACACTATCCATATGAAACTTTAGTTGACCATCCCCCAGTTACAGTACCAAGATTCATCACTAGATGGAATCCTTGTTCCCTGCATCCAACAAATACTATTAAGTACTGGCTTTCCTAAGAGAGTATCAGATTTTCTTACCATCCTTCCACTTTTTATTATGCAATCCATGAATATATACAGGTATATGGAAAACAAGAAATTATTATATATATATTTATAATATATGACTCAGGGAATCATTAAATGCTGAAGTTGAGCTTTTTATTACAGCAGTGCATGGGATTAGGGAAGAGTAGAATCCCAACTACCCAAGTAATAAATCATTTCTGTCCTAAATGGAAGAGAGCTCCTCTGAACATCTACTTCTCCTCTCGATGTTCTGGTATGGGAGGAGGAAGAGGTGGGTCGTTTTGGTACTCTTGAGTGCTGGTAAGGATGAGTATTCCTGTACTCGTCCGACCATCTTAGAGTTCTGAAGTATGTAAAGTAATGGGAGAATCAGTGTATCAAGTCTCTTCAATGGTATCGATTGGCTCTTTAAGTACGCATGAATGCAGGGGGGAAAGTGACATAAACTTTACGTAAAATGAATGTACTTTTTTGTCTATTTTATATCATTTTTGCGCAAACCATTGTCAAGATAATGTCAACGTATTTGCAGAAATGTCACCTCTGTGATACGTAAATGGTGATGTAAAATTAACATCAATTTTACGTAAAATCGACATGTCCGTTTGCATTCCCAACAGCATGTTTACATAAGATTTATGTTAATTTCCCCCTAGCATTCATGTGTCTTTAACGGTCCATCAGCACCTTTGAAAAGAACTGATATACTGTATCTCCCATTCCTTTCCATACCTCAGAACTTTACGGTGGCTGGACGAGTACACTCATCATCATCAGCACCCAAGAGTACCAAAATGACCTACCGCTTCCTCCTCCCATACCAGATGAGGAGATGTAGATGTTCAGAGGAACTCTCTTCCATTTATTAGAGAAATGATTTAGTGCTTGGGTAGTTGGGATTCTACTCTTCCCTAATCCCGTGCACTGCTGTAATAAAAAGCTCAACTTCAGCATGTAATGATTCCCTGAGTATTAATTTAATTTAATGATTCCCTGATATATTATAAATATATATATAATAATTTCATGTTTTCCATATATATATTCATGGATTGCATAATAAAAAGTTGAAGGATGGTAAGAAAATCTGATACTCTCTTAGGAAAGCCAGTACTTAATAGTATTTGTTGGATGCAGGGAACAAGGATTCCATCTAGTGATGAATCTTGGTACTGTAACTGGGGGATGGTCAACTAAAGTTTCATATGGATAGTGTGGCGTTAATTTTGTACAAACTTGATATGTTCTTCAAGTCAGATGGAGTGACGTCTAGTATACGTAAAATTCACGTACACTTTGGTGACGTAAATATAGGAACGTAAATTTTACATAAAGGTAATATATCATTTTCATGACAATCACAAGAAATTTACATTGTTTGCAAAGAATTGATATCTTGTTTGCGTAAACATGCTGCTTGGGATCAAATCCCCTCATTTTGCCTTTTATATGAGTTGTGAACGGATCGCTTGAGGTGAGATCGTTGGGTGTTTTCCACGTGTCTCTTACGCATTGACTTGTATATGCCCATACACAACCTGAATATTTAATTTGTTTCAGAATCAGATGTTGCAATTAGAACATCAAAATACAGCATTCCTCTAAAATGTACGATGCTCTCGTATGTTCATTACCCATTCGGCACAACAACGTTGTGTCAACATTTGGAAACGGTTGAAATGTTGAGACTTGGTAGAAGTTGAGAATTAGCTGAAAAATCAACATGGATGAAACGCTAGCTATTCGTAATTAATCGTATTTTCAGCATTTGGTGACCAAATGCATCAATTTGATGGACTGAATGTTCTTTGTGTGGATGAACGATTTGAGCGATTAGTACAACCCATCCACCCTTATTTTAATAGGATTTTTTGCATATTTGTTTTCAAAATATTCATCCCACTCCCTTAAAACTCAGATTTCATGACGCACTGCAACGAGCCTGTGGGCCAAATTTTATCAAGATCGCTTAAATCCATCTTGGATGATGCTTTGTGGCGGCGAAAATTAATTAAAACAGAACGTAGTCATTGACAAACGATATTTTTTCAGGTATTGAAGCAAAAGCTGCCGTCCTCGTCCAGGTTCTATCCCTGGAGATGATTATTTCTCCGAACTCATGACATTTGGTAGTAAGACGCTCTTTACGCTCTTTCTTACCACAGTTTTGTTCTGTCTCTGTCTCGCTCTTCCTCAACCCAATGCCAGACATTGGATGTTTGCTCAAATTATCAAATCATGGGAAATAACGTAATTCAGGAGAATTAGAAAAAGTTTCGCTGAGAAAGGTAATCAGGAAATCTTCACGATGAATGTTTTGAGGGTTCACAGTCCACTAAAAAAATCATCGAAGGCGATTCCAGACCAATAACTCAAGAACGTCCCCTCGTTCAAGAATAACTGACCTGAATCGGGAAAAGCGGAGCGATGATCTTTTTCGTCAACTGCTCCTCGCTTGGGTCAATATCCTTCGTGGACTCTTGATGTTGCATTTCTGCGGGTGAAGGCGGGATCATGCCAAGGGTGTCCCTTGGTAGTTCATATCGGCCGTACGAATAAAAGTTCACAGAGGAAAGGAGAATGACTAACAGAATCGCGCATGACAAACAGAAGTAATGGCAGCGGCGTAACTTGCGGGTGAAACTCATGATGCAGTTCTAGAACGCACTATACAGTATGGAAGTCAAGCGGCAAGACTAAATCACAGGACTGGAGGCAGAGTAGGTACCAATAAAAGAGATAAGTCTTGTCTGAACTGGTGACAGTTTTAAAATCTACGCGTCAAATTTCCCCTCTCGCGACAGGATGTTTGACTTCTATGGCTTTATGGCATTTAAATAAATTGTGACGCCACTATTGGGAAATGGGAAATCCTGTACATTCATGCAAAACGTGTTCAGCAAACCTTGATTAAATTTGAGATCAGGGCGCTCCGACTATTTCATCCAGGCACTCCACATATTCGATGGAATGGTATTCGAATATTAGATTCCACGGATTCCCAACGACTGTACTCTTAAACCATGGTGACTCTTCGTTGGATGAACATGAGGAAATT
Organism: Darwinula stevensoni; assembly: GCA_905338385.1. Classification (NCBI taxonomy): domain Eukaryota; kingdom Metazoa; phylum Arthropoda; class Ostracoda; order Podocopida; family Darwinulidae; genus Darwinula; species Darwinula stevensoni. The sequence goes on along the minus strand of CAJPEV010000693.1, from coordinate 21,009 downwards.
TATCCTTGTTATAAATTATTTGGCTTCACTGTCGATTTGAACTTGAATCTTGAAGATTCAGCAAACTACGTCGCAAAGTCTTGGTTCCCCCGGAAGGGGGGGGGGGCGGGTGAGTTTGGAAATGGTCCTGTCTGAGTCCATTTGCAAATCCCGAAATTGCACTTTGGGTATGCCAATGTAACTTTCCGAAGTGTAACTTAACCATCGTCGGTTAATTTTCCTAACCCTTTGAGCCAAATGACGAAAGAAGGGAATAAACCTCGACGAATTGCAAGTTTTCATGTTTGATGCTCGGCTGGAAAGACTGTCGCAGAAAAAAGATTTTAGGAATTTCTGGCCATTGTTTATTACAGGGTCACGCGATAGTCTGGCTGAGAAGAGTTATATGGCTTTGTCCTTGACATACTCCAATGCATGGTGGTGGGGGATGGGGATATCACAAATAATTTTTGTGCCATTCCAACTAGATTCTGGTTTGTGAGCAGAGGCCGAGCATTCCCCTTCGAGGAATCCGTGTTGAAAGTGAACGGAAATCTGTAAACTGCCTCTTCCTCTTTTGTCTCTCCTATCATTTTTCAGATGGCAGGCTGGACGCGATATTGTCCTCCCGTCCAGGACACCGGACTCCACGAAAAACTTGTTGTACCGATTCTGGATTGAAGAGGTCCCTTTTTAACTATGTAATTGTTTGAAATATTTCGAGTGAAATTTCTCCGCTAAGCTTGAAACGCTTCACCACCTTCATAAAGAAGGCAGCTTGCGCTCAAGTCCCCCGTGGCTTCAGAGAAGTCTCCACTTCGTGCTGGAGTGATGAAAGCGAAATGCTGCTCATACAAGGAGACAGGGAACTCAGAATGCGGCGCATCTCACTTGGACTCGCTGAACGCGGTCATAGGACAAAGATGGGACGGAAGCGATGGAGTCAAGGGTGATTCCATCGTGACTAACATAACAATCGGACGCAAAGAACATATTTATCAATTCAATCGTCTCGACCAGTTTCCATTTCTCCATAGTAATGTTTGTTTCATGGAGATTCCATCTTGTTCTTGCTATTCTGTACTTCACCATACATAAAAAATACAAATTTCTGCCAGTGGAATTGCATGAAGCGTGTGTGACTAACAACCGTAAAAGGACAAGCCGGGTCCCGCATCAAATGTACCTCGTGAATGCCCTAAATCTGGTGTTCTTCATTTGACACCATTTGCCCCGTACCTTCTTCGAGCCATGTCCTACCAACTTCCAATAAAGGTCTCATGTGCAAGAAGTCTCTCGATGAAAAAGCCTACGTTGAATCAACATTGACGCTGGGGTTAACATAATTGTGACTTAGCTCTTCTTCCTCGCGGTATTGCTTTTCCATTGGACTGTTTGTCGTAAATGGAGATTGCTCCGTCGGTGTTTGAAGATCTGGAAATACCAATCCATAAACGTGCCGTCAGGAAAAAATATCCGAGTACCCTTTCAGGCTTATTGCTGCATGCTTATCAGGCGTGTTGCGTCCAGCATTATTTTTCTTCTCTCACATTTTTCTCATTCTGTTCTTAGATGTTACCCAATGACATGCCGAAAAGGCTTTATTCTTCCGCTTTCGAAATGAAATCCCTTCATGCCTTCCTTGGCCGCAGGTCGATCTATTCTAACGACCAAAAGAAACATTACTAGGTGATGAACGCAACTGACGTTACACCCCCTGGGACTTTCTTGGAAGGAATTGTATGTAGAAATTTGACCTTGAGGGATGTAACGATTCTCAATGTCAAGTGTTTTGGCAGTTTTGATGAGGCATTGATAAAATATGATATAAGACACACGAGTATATCCGAATCACCGCGTGACTTTCTGTTGCGTTAGACCCTCTTTGAGCATTTTTATCGCCCGGTCCCTTCGTTGTTGAGTTAGCCTTAGCATATTTGGGAGGAAAAAATTTTCCGGAGATGGTAAAGTGAAATCGACTCATTTCTTCGTCTGAGGAAATCTGAACTTCACATTTTGCATGAAAAAGCCTAAATAGGCATATACCTGACACGAGCACAGTGTTCAAAGGTTGGCGAGTACGTGCTAAAAATGTTCAGGCGGTTTTAATTTCATCAGGGTGGTTGTATAGCGTGGTTTTAAAATAAATATACATTCGCGAGATCGACAGAGAGTTTTATTCTAAACCCGAGATGACCATTATACTAAGCGAAAGACTTGCGGTGGTCACGATCGTCGAGCACGATTTCGAAATATCTAGCAGAAATGAATGTCATGTCGCCGACAGGAGAAATTCAAGGAATGAGACGACCTTACTTGAAGAACACTTCCCACGCGGTATTATTGATTCTGCAATCAATTCTTATCCCACAGGAAACTAGGGAACGTAAAGCACTGCTACAAGGGAAGACGCATGCCATGAGCAGATTTCCTCCTTACTTCTGGTGTGTCCAAACTACGTCGTGTTCCAACTTCATTTTTTCGCATCTAAGTTCGGACATCCACGTAATAGGGATTATTGGAAACCATAAGACTTCGATGGTCATCATCTTTTTCACACTCATACCTACTCATATTGTGCTGCCGGACGCAAAAAATATGAAGCATCTGGGTGGTACCATTAATGCATGACGAGCTCACTACAATCCTATCCCGACTTAACTGTCCGAGCATTGGTGATCTTACCCTCGAGAGCGGCTCGCTCTTTACTTTAGTGACTGTAAGGAAGGCAGTGTTTTGGCGGGCGGCAGAAATATTCCTGGAGTCATCCTAATGAGAACAGAGATGTTCAAGAAGGCAGAAAGAAGGACACGAATCAGGACTTGTTGCTGGAAGATACTTGGTATTAACGGTATCGCGAGACTAAGGTGGAATGTGGAGGGTAGGGAAGGATGAGTAGCAAACTGCCCCGGAAGTGCAGATGGACCCAAAGCGCCCAAAGCTCTTTCCAAGACGAAATGTCAAAGTTCAGCCAGTCCAATAGCTGTCGATAGGCATGACCGTGGTGGTAAAGTGGATCTACTTCCGGTGAGCAGAAAAGCAGGAAGGACTGCTCAAAGAAGAGTAAACTATACACCAACAGCCTCCCTGGATCAAGCCCTCCAAGACTATATATGTTGCTTCATTTGTTCTGGATATCGGGATCTGGTGAGGAGTGAGATTGCCCCCGAAATTGGGGGTTTGGGTACTCTTGACTTAGAGAATGATTGTTTTAAATAATGACCTTGATGCGTGCATGTTCCCCTCAAAGAGCCAACCCATTTGGCACAATAACGTTGTGTCAACATCGAGAAGAGGTTCAACCGTTGAGATTTGGTTGAGGTTGAGAATTCGACAAGGAATCATAAAAAAATGCTGCCTATTCGTAATTAACAGTATTTTTCAGCATATGGCGACTACTCCTACATTAGCGAAGTCGTTCAGAGGCTATAAAGCGCAATTTCGTTTTTCATCCTAGTCTCACTGTTGTTTCAACGTGGAGTTACCCAGGTAACACAGAACATCGAATCAACATTGATTGGATGTGGATTGAGTGTGCGAATGCTGAGGGTTGAAGGTGAACATCGTTTCAATGCTGAGAGAATGTTGTCATCACATTGTGGATTCCAATTGGGGAATATTCGATTTACATTTCTTAGATGTGGCATCATTGTTAACCCCTCTTAATATGAAAAGCTGGACCTCTCCAATAGGTTTTCGGAGCACTATCAACCTACAAGTTCTTTCATTTAAAGCGAAAGCTGTCAATCGCGAAGTTGTGCTGAGGAGGATCTTGTACAGTCTCATTTTGGGTACTTTGTTGATGAAAGCCTTGATTAGAATAAACGAAATCCTATGAAACCCAGTCTGTTGGAATCATTGTCTAACGGCCACTGATTCCGTCCGGCCAATACGAACCATCCCGAAAGGTCAATTTCTATATCCTTTTTTATTTTAATTTCTTGTTTCGCGACGGTCAAGGTAGTTTGCGGGTAGCTATTAAAGTACAGCGACGTACGAGTAATACCACCGGCCACACCAGAGCAGCATCAACCTTCCAAGTTGAGCTATGTTTCATTTCAAAATTGTGGCAACATGTTAAGATGAAAAATCAACCTTTTCTCAATGTTGACACAACTTTGTTGTGCTGTAATAAAATAGGAGGGAGTGGAAGAAAATGCTTTACGGATCTGCTGGATGGCAAATCCGTAATTGCATTAGAAGGCTACACGAGAACATGGACACCATCTAGTGAGGGTTTTTGGTACTTCATTATGATCGCGGCTATGCTCCACTTCCCTGGTAACACAGAACATTGAAACAACATTGATTAAATGTTCGGGAAGTTAGGAGTTGTAAACGTACGAGCTAGGTGTAAGTTAGTCACAAAAATTTACAAGATTAATAAGTCATTTAAAAAAATATATAGGTTACAACCACCAGTATACGCTTGTCAGATGTCCTACGTGAAACATTGTTTCAATGTTGAATCAACATCGTCTATAAAAGGATGCAAGATCACTCTAGGATGACCGTAGGATAATTATAAATGTTCCATATATTTGTTTCCAAAATTAGAAATCAATGTTCAATACATAGGAATAAACGGCATGCAACTCAAAAGTTGAGGAGTCATATTTTTTTTTTTTTACATTGAAGCCATGTTGTGGAAGGTCATAAGTACTCCAAAAACCTATGGGAAAGGTAAAACTTTTCATCATTTGAGAGGGATTAACGAAGATGCCACGTCTAAGAAATGTGATCCGAATATACTCCAATTGGAATCCACAATGTGATGCAACAACATTCTATCAACATTGGAACAGTATTCACCTTCAATCGTTCACATTCGCACACTCAATCCACACCCAATCGATGTTGATTCAATGCTCTGTGTTACCTGAGTATATCAAAGACCTACCTGCCAGCATCAGCAGGAAATTTGGCTACGCCGACGATCTTGCGCTACCCACTCAAGCTAGAGCCAAATAAAAGGTCCAAGACAACCTAACGAGAGACATAAAGGAGCTCTAAGGGTATTTCGAGTACTGGAGGCTCCGCGGTCTCCTGCGGCGAACAACTGCAGCACGAGAAGTTCCCCAAATATCTAGGGATAACTCTCGACAGAAACCTCACGTTCCACGAACATCTCCGGAACGTCGCGACAAAGACAAAGTCACGAGTAAGCCTCGTGCACAAGCTTGTGGGAACGGCTTGGGGAGCAAATGTCACTGCTCTCCGCACGGCTTCAACGGAGCTAGAATTCTACGCGGCAGAATACTGAGCGCCGGTCTAGGCCAGTAGCTCGCACGTGAAGCTGGTGGACACCCAGTTGAACGCCGCGATGAGGACGATCACAGGCACATTGCGGAGTATAACTCTGCCGTGGTATCCGGTCCTATCCAACATAGCACCAATACAAATTCACCGATATATGACAAGCGTGCAAGATTATCGAAAGACCCTAGAAAATCCCGGCCTTCCAATCGACCGCGGCATCACACGCGCACCACCAAACAGGCTCAAGTCCCGAAAGCCGTTCTGGATCCACGTCAAGACTCTCCTCGACCACGACCAGAGAAGAACGATGAAAGGAGAGCTGGGTAAACATCAACATGAAGTCGATCATCAGCGATCCCACAACTCTCCAGTCCGGATTCACACTTCCGAGAAAGTTATGTTCCTCCTTGAACCGAATCCGGATACTCCAAGGAAGATACGGGCACATTTTCCACGAATGGGAAAATCAAAGATAGTCCAGAGTGCGACTGTGGCACACCAAGCCAGACAGTACAGCATATGGTACACGAATGCCCAATGATATCCTCCAAGAACGATATAAGGAAATCCACGAGGTTACTCCCGAGAGAGTCTAATGGTTATCCAAACTAGATATATAAATTCCTTAAATTTTTGTTGCTATCACGAATGCCATACGAAAGAAGAAGTGAAACTTCTATTTTTTTTTATTTTTCCACGGAAGTTTTTCTTATTCCATCCGTTTTATTTAATGAATATTTTACTCTACTGCCTTAGGTCGAATTGCATGAAGAAAAAATGAAACGCCAGGGTCCTATTTTTAACATTATAGAAAGTCTTCCAAGGACTTGAATAATATCCAAAATTGAGATTTTCTCCATTGCAAGAAGCCGTTCGATAAACTATTCTCTAATTGTAATGCTGTGGCTGCACTTTTTTAATAGGAAGAATGATCTCCACAGACATGCTGTAGCTCGGATACAGATGCAATACAGTGATATGCATCCATTAAATTTAAGTCAGCTTAATTAACGGACATCGATGAGGCGCTCTAATAAGTTAGAGAAATTTCCCATTGAAGTTTCCTACAGGGAGTGTATCTCGGCATGGTCTCGTAGTCAGACAAAAAATAATGGCCCAAGGCTGAGACTCGAGGAAAAATTAAACATTTTGCTGTCTGTGATGCCAGCGATCCCCATTCTTTTTTCCTTCGTGCCGAACGACAAAGTTTTCTTTGCATCATCTGATCCTTTGAAACCGAAATTTAAAGTCCGAGTTTCCTATATATCAATATTTCCAGAGTTTTTAGTTCCTTCTTTCATCTACAAACTCCTCGTGCACTCAGAGAAATCGTTCACTTCAAATGATGCGCTTCGATCCATTTTCGTCTTTCGAATTTTTTCAAGAGGAAAAGGCATCATCTGGAAATTCATATATTCATAGTTTCTTCTCAAAGGCAAAAACAAAATGCATCTACAGGCGAATCGAGAGTTGAATTTGAGTAGCCCCCATCGTCTGGACGCATGTCGACCTCCGTCCTCCGCTTCATCGTGTCGAAGAAGGGATGCTGATGCGTCACATGGAGGACAGATTTTTTCACGACCAAAATGCATCTATTTGATGGACTGAATGTTCTTTGTGTGGATGAACGATTTCAACGATTAGTACATCCGCCCCTATTTTAAAAGGATTTTTTGCATATTTGCTTTGAAAATGTTCATCCCACTCCCTTGAAACTCTGATTTCATGGCGCACTGCTAATCCATCTTGGATGCTGCTGCTTTGTGGCGGTGAGAATGAATTAAAACAGATAGTAGTCATTGACAAACGATATTTTTTCAGGTATTGAAGCAAAAGCTGCCGTCCTCGTCCGAACTCAATCCTTGGAGATGGTTATTTCTCCGAACTCATGACATTTGGTAGTAAAACGTCCTTTACGCCCTTTCTTACCAAAGTTTTGTTCTGTCTCTGTCTCACTCTTCCTCAATCCAAAGCCAGACATTGCAGGTTTGCTCAAATTATCAAATCATGAGAAATAACGCAATTCTGGTGGATTGAAAAAATTCTCTCCGAGAAGGGATAGCAGGAAATTTTCACGATTAAAGTTCACAGATGGGGGTTCACAGTCCACTACAAAAATCGAGAAGGGGATGCCAAGCCAACAACCCAGGAATGTCCCCTCGTACAAGAATACTGACCTGAATCGGAAAAAGCGGAGCGATGAGCTTTTTCGTGAACTGCCCCTCGCTCGGGTCAGTGTCCTTCATGGACTCTTGATGCTGCATTTCTGCGGGTGAAGGCGGGATCATGCCCAGGGTGTCCCTTGGTAGTTCATATCGGCCGTACGAAGAAATGTTCAGAGAGAAAATGAGGAACAGGATGACCAATAGAACCGCGCCTGACAGATAGAAGTAATGACAGCTGCGTAGCTTCTGGGTGAAACTCATGATGTAGTACGAGAACGCACTACGCACTATGGAAGTCAAGAGGCCAGAAGAAAGCACAGAATTCACGATAAGAGCAGGTATTATGGAAAAATATGAGTTTCGCCTTATCTGAAGGTTTGAAGATAATTTTACCTTTGTCTGCCATCCCCATGCAGAATTCTATGGGGAAGTGGCAGACATTAGCATCACTCTGTCACCTTTCTATTCATTCCGTCTGTCCGCAGTATCCATAACGACCGGACAACACAACCACACTGGGCATGTGCAGCTTCCCGCCTGGGTCGGGTTGCTAGTCTACGACTGAAACAGTGGTTCTCAACTGGTTGGTCGCGATAGTCTTCCAAATGGGTCGCGTGATACTGAAATTGATCGTGATAAGAAATCGGTCGTCCATGCTGGTCACGCCGCCTCTTCCTTTCCCCGCCTGGACCTTATTGTACCAATCTCAATGCAATGGAGCATTTCCTATAATTTTGCGCATACATCGCAATGGTCGAAAAAACTATCGATTCTTCCAACCATCGATAGTGGCATCGACCCATCGACATATCGCGACAGTCCTACTTGATACCCATTGCCTAGTCGCAGCGTAGCATCATGCCGCATATTCGAGGGGAAGGAGGGGGGGGGGGGGGGAAGGGCTTCTGCATGATAAAGAAACCGTTATCAGACTCACCGGTATGCTGGTAGAACGTTGCACGGCATAACATGCAATATCATTAATCATTTTAATTTTTCTATCGTCCAGATTAGTGCTAGTTCAAATAAAGTGGATGCTAACCACATAAAAATGCCTGTTTTATCATGGTGTTTCTTTCCGCGGGGCCCCGAGTGAGACCCCTTAATCACTTTGAAAATACCTTGTTCTGGATTCCAGTGGGTCGCGAAATTTTTTCTGTCAGCAACCACTACATCCAGCAGGAATTTTTCTCGGGGATTGTCTCCTCGTACAAGAATAACTAACCTGAATGTGAAAAAGCGGAGCGATGATCTTTTTCGTCAACTGCTCCTCGCTTGGGTCAGTGTCCTTCATGGACTCTTGACGCTGCATTTCTGCGGGTGAAGGCGGGATCATGCCCAGAGTGTTTTTTGGTAGTTCATATCGGCCGTACGAATAAATGTTCAGAGAGAAAATGAGGAACAGGATGACAAACAGAATCGCGCATGACAAATAGAAGTAATGACGGCTGCGTAACTTCTGGGTGAAACTCATGATGCAGTTCTAGAACTCACTATACGATATGGAAGTCAAGCGGCCAGACGAAATCACAGCACTGAAGGCAGAACAGGTACCAATGAAAGAGATAAGTCTTGTGTGAACTGGTGACATTTTTTATTTTACGCGTCAAATTTCCCCTCTCGCAACAGGATGTTTGACTTGTCTCTATCTCTTGCATAGCTTCATGGCATTCGAATAAATAGTGGCGCTACTATCGGGAGGTATACCGTCAATTCATCGCAGCCCAATTCATCGTGCTCAATTCATCGCAAGTCGTATTCATCGTAAACCATTTTCCACGGGCATAATAATCATGCAATAATTGGTCATTTTTAAATTTATTTATATTTAATTTTCTTTTGACAGAGAATGTCAATGTTTAAACGTAGAATCGCCTCGTACCTGCAGCTGGAAGTCCCTCAGGTACTCAACAGGTTCTCGTGAGTCATACTCTTGTACAATGGTTTGCACTCTTTTGGTCGTGTCTCGATAGACTTTTTTTCCCACGGCTACCTGAGTCTCCACATTCCCTTTCTTGTAGCTGATGGTTTGTCCAAACTTCGTACTTCTTTATTGCATCAATGAAATTGAAAATGGACGCATGACTGGCAGCTATCATTGAACCGAATGCCTTATGCCATCCCACAACGGCATTGTTCTTTTTGGGCAGGCCATCGTTCACAGTGGAATATAAATTCCATATGTCGTGGGAGAACATTGGCTACCTCCTTCCTCCTCGACGATCCAATCGCCCTATCCATACGTCCTCCATGTAACTGATAACTGATTATCGGTAGGAGTATCTCTTCGTTGTCCTGGAAATATTGAGTCCAAGAGTTCTTCGAACTCGGCGGCAACATCTTCTGTCCGAACAAACGCCAAAGACGTCAACATTCGCACTTGGACGGCGAATTCTGGATCTTCTGTGTATTTACTTTGCAGGCCATATTCTTCGACTTTACGCCAGAGATTTTGCAAAAAATGAAAGAAGCAGCCTCGGAGATGGGACTCTGGAAACTGGTTCTGGAATGCTTTCATTGCTGGACGCTCGTAGTCCATCATCACTGTAGAGCAGTGGTTCTCAACCTGGGAGGTGTCACCTCCCCCCCCCCCGAATGCATGAAGGTTCAATGGGAGTAAAAAGAAGGTTGAGAATCACTGTTGTAGAGGGTCGCAGCCTGGGACGCAGTCTTTTCAGCTGTCCTAGGACCTCAATGTAAGACCCTTCTGTCCTCGTCATCAATACATAAAGGGCTGGGAAAATCTGGCTGTTCCTCGTGAAATGCGGTGTACAACTGATTTAACAGAGTTGGTACTGTTTTGAATGTTCCATCAGCACACCAGTGGGGGCTCAAAGCAAGATAATCAAGACTTCTCTCCGTGCCGAAAATTAATATCCGGTCCTCCGCGGTGCGTTATCAAATAGCAGGAAACAACGCCCGTCCACGGTTAGTGTGAAGGGCGCTTCAAAAATGAGTTCTCCCGAATTATGTGGATTGATGGGATGACCTCTGACCTGATGCCGACATCTCAGGATTGTTCTCTTCATATTCCTCACTGATGGTGCTTGTCCAACAGCTGCTTCGGGAATAGCAGCACGAGTATATGCGACCACAACTTGTGCAGGTAATTGAGTCACCAACGCCTCATTCTTCAGTTGAGTTACGGCTTTAGACACCGCTACCTCAGCAGCATCAGGCACGTGATTGTGCGACTGTGATTTTACTATGTGTCCTTCGGAAAGATGAACTCTTCCTCTACACTTCTTCTTGTACCAATCTTTACACTTCCAAATCGTCTTTTCCAGTGAGCTCCTCTCCTTTGTATACATATAGCCACTGTGAATCAACATAGCATGTCCCCTCTCGGTCTTGCAGTATCTTCATTATGAGGGATTCCAATAAACTAATTTAAAAATTAAATAAATAAAATGCAAAAAACGCTGAGTTATCTAATCAGAACTAGAATTATACCATAAAATAAAGAAAACCAGTAACTATTGAAGTAACAGCACCACTCAAATCTGTGTGAGCACACTGAATGTCAGTCGCAGAATGACTGAAGAGCACCTTGAATGATACTCACCCCTACCCTTAACCCTATCTCCGATGCCAAATATAGACAAATGTGCCTACTCGAGGAATGCGAGGGGAACTGGACGCTCAGACTCGCTTTGTAAGGAACTTCTTGCGCACTAGTGGCAACGACGGATGAGACTGGTAGGAAGAGTGAGATGACAGTTAAGGGCGAATGTCTCAATGAAGTAGCATTCTTTTACTTGATTCCAGGAAAGGAGGGGAGATCGAAGGAGATATGAGTTTTTACTCCTATATATGTTTTAAGGGTGAGGGAGAGTGAAGGCGTGGGAAAATGACAAGGAAGTCTTTTTTGTAGCATTATCTCTTTTGCTAGCAAATCCGGATTAGAAATGACGCTGGGGATAAGAAATCTCGTCCGCATGAACGGAAAGTCCGGGATAATAACGTCCGGATCAACGAGAGTTGACTGTTCAAAGTGAAATTTTCATGCTGAAGCAACAATTAGTTCTTTTATCATAGCATGGAAAATGGTTTGCGATGAATATGGCCAGCGATGAATTGACGTAGAATCCTATTAAGAAAAGGGAAATTTTGTACATTCATGCAAAACGTGTTCTGCAAACTTTGATTATATTTGATATCTGGGCGCTCCGACTATTTCATCTAGGTATTCCGCATATTCGATTATCAGATTCCACGGATTCCCTACGACTGTACTCTTGAACCATGGTGCACTGTAAAAAAATTTTTTCGGGAATTTCCAATTATTCTTCGTAAAAATTTCCGACGAAGGACCTGTAAACCAGGATTTCGCCTCACGCTCGGAAAATTTCCTTGTAAATTTTCCTGCATTTCTTCGGAAACCCCACTTCGTCTTCTTTTTCGGAATTCTCCCCTTCCTCTTGAACAAAATATTACGTCTAAGGGACCTACATGCGAATTCCGACGTTCCAGCGAACGACCCTTTTCCTCGTTCGCGTCAGAAAAGCATGTTTTGAATATTCGCCGAAATACCCTTCGCGATCGTTCGGACCTTTCGGCATTGCCACCTCGAGGAAGCCACCCGATACCTGTAGTTTCCAGCTCGGACGATAGATGACTCCCGCTAGCCGACGATATCGCCTTAAATAGGACACCGTGATGATTCGAAAAACGTATAGTTATCATTCTCAAGAAGAAACGTATTTTTGTGTGTATTTCCCTGTCGGATACAGGGGAGATGAAGAGCATGACAGCTTTTTCTTCACGTTGGGAGAGGAACTGCTCTGAAACGAATTCACCGACACCATCTACATTTCCTGGTTGACGGTGGCCCGCACCTTGATCGTTCAAAGTATAACAGATTCCGGACACGGTCGTTCTTCCCCAACACTCTCTCTTTGAGAAGAGAGAGAGAGGCGAAAATCCATTCGAAAGTGGTTAAAAGGAGGTACTGAATGAACGCGTCTGGGAATAGGAAGGGATGGAGCCATTTTTGGATCATGATGAGATGCTGCTCCAGGAATACAAGGAGACAAGAAACTCAGAATGCGGCGCAATCTCTCTTGGATGAACGCGGTCATAGGACAAAGGTGGGGCGGAAGCGATGGAGTCAAGTGACTAACAACAATCGGACGCAAAGAACATATTTATCAGCTCAATCGTCTCGACCAGTTTCCATTTCTCCGTAGTAGTGTTTGTTTCATTGAGATTCCATCCTGCTCTTGCTATTCTGTACTTTTCGGTGGGTGCCGGCATCGGAACGGCTGCATTGAAAAAAAATTCATTTTTAAAATTTTTGGGATGCATACATTTTGTTCATGTTGGATTCCCCTTCCACTAACTGAGTGCCAAAAATGGTTCCAGTAAATTCCTGCAAAAAGTGCTGCAGAAATGCAAAAAAAAGTTTCAAAATGTGTGTGGTGGTGACCACGTAGGGATGATTTTATCTCTTCAAAACAGTGTTTCACAGTTAGCCGCCTTCAGAAACCATTCCAAATCAGCACTCGCCGATCACTCTGGGTCAAAGTCATATGTACTGGGGGGGGTGACCTCTTTTGGACTTACGCTACGCGTAATTTTCCAAAAAATCACTGAATCTTATTGAATCCCAGGAAAGCAATACCAACATATTTTATTAGGATCAAGGGATATTTAATGCAATTTGGCTAGAACGTCTGGGGTGCCCCTCGTATAAGCCATTTTCTACACTGCCAAGATTTGCCTTCGTGTCTACCGTGATGCCGAATAGACATGATAACGCCCCGAAAAAGGACATAAGAAAGTGTAATCATCACCACTTACCTGACGTATATAAGAGTTGTAAGGTATCCAACGCAAATCGGTCCATATCTCATAACTACGTGGCCTTCCCTTTTTTTTAAATAGGGGTGGAAGGGAGGCCTCTGAACCTTTTTCAGGGGGACGTCCCCTTACGTTAAAAAATTCTGGAAAACCGGCCAATAAGGGTAGAGGAAAGTGGAGCTTTCTTCATGCTGCCCATTTTTCGTGTGCGTCAGACAGATCTGCCATCTATTTTTTGAAAGTGCAAGCAAACCATTATAATGGACCTCTATGGAGCCAACTTTTAGCTCAAATAGCATGAAACGCGCCAAATTTGTAACACTAGCGACCTTCTGCGTGGCATGAACTTGGGATTTCGGAATTGATCTTGCCGTTTTGGGATACTGAGATCAAGTACTAGTTATTACTTGGTGCTGTACTTATAAGTACCATCATCAGAAGCAGATCAATGAGTGGATGACATTGATATATAAGGTTCATATGCATGGGACTAAGCGTTTAGGAATCCGCGAGTGTTTTCTTCCAGTCAGCCTAAATCAAAGAGTACTGCGTCCCCTTAATACTTGGCAATCATCCAGTCTGCCACCCTTGGTGTCTGTAGGCACTCTGGTAGAGGAACAGGACTTGTCCAGTGGCACCTCAGACAGTCTTCAAGTTTTCGCTTTGGACTGGCATGTTCAATTGCCGAATAATGGTCACCAAACTTCATAATTTCAGTTCTAAGAAAATACTTGCCCGTTAAAGGTGAACCTTTGTGGACTCGAAGTTCTGGATAGCGGCATTCTTTAGCAAAGAGAAACTATTTCTATAAATTTTATTACTTCACTGTCCTCATGCCCCTCCAACAATGCATTTTTAGTGCATTCTCGGACTTGAAACTGTAAAAGTACATATGCATTACTTCACTTTCATAGACTTTTGAATTCACGGAACCTTCTTGTTTCAGCATTGAGAGTCCAAATAGCCACGCCGTTAGGAGAATTTTTGCTTCCCGTTGTCTCCATAAAAAAAAACAGGAATACGAGAAAACATCAATTTCCAACGTTCAGGGAGATATTTGGAATCTTTTATTGTCATAGAAAAACTCCACAATTCCAATAATCATAACTCAATCCATCAAATGCCAATATTCCTTACCAATGTCACCTTAGTTTTCTGAGATACTTTCTGAAAATGTGAAACTTCTTTCACAGAATGTCGAAATTGTACAGTATAGCATTAAGAAATCTTAATCATTTCTGAGAAGGAAATTGAGAACCAGAGCCAGTAGTCCACATTCATCAGCAAATGAGGGACCTTCTTGCGGAGAATGACAGTATTGTAAAGCCATTGCTAACAAGAATCAATACATGGGAATTCTGGGAGTTGAAAAAGTGTCAGGTACTGTGGGCATGCCGGTGGGGAAAGGGGGGAAGAGAACTTGTACACTTACTACGTTTTGCCAGAGGAATGATATTTCAGAAAAGTTAGCTTTATTTCATGCCAAAGACGGAAGAGTTGATTAAAAAGAAATTATTTTTATATATCATCATTTCATCATCATCATGTCCATTCAATTATTATTTCAGAGCGGTCATATTAGCAAAAATATATTCACCACCTACTTCATTCTCCAGTTTATATCCCAGTGAAAGGAGGAAGTCTCTGAGAGCCTCTTTTCCTTCGTCCGTGAAAATGTATTCCACTTCGATCACGTGAAATTGAATGCGATGAAAAGGCAACGTCTTGAGAACTTTCAGTTCGAGTCCCTCCACGTCCAGGCTGAAAAAGTGCACAGTCGTGATGTCCAAAGCGTCCAAGAGCATGTGAAGGGGATAGCATTTGACCAGGGCTGAGTAAACGGGAATGTCTTTACTAAAGGGTCCCTTGATTTTCGTTCCTTCTTTGCTGATCCCACCTCCCCAGGAAGCTATCGGATTTTTCTGGTCATACGGATACTCCATCAACTCCTGAATTGAAGAGTCAAGTCTTATAGTACTATGGAATACATACAGTTTAAGACATCGTTTTGATGTCGGTATGTACTCACTTGTATGATGTTGTCCTCCGGTGAGAGGCAATAGGGTGCAAGCCAAGCATTTCTGTTTTGGGTCGTCATTTTCTGGAAAAGGTGAGGATTCGGTTCCACCAAGAGTCCCGTCCATCCGTAGTTCTCTTCCAAGTAGAGGGTCTTCGATATTGTCCTCCCGTCCAGGGCACCGGCCTCCACGAAAAACTTGTTGTACCGATCCTGGATTGAAGAGGTACTAAAGAGCTAAACAACTCAACGTCCCTGCAGCACACCTACGTTAGGCCCACGTTCGCCATGATATTCAGGCTGGAAGTACTAAAGGGAATAGTACTTCATCTGATTGTCATCATCCCAGGTACCACATAACATTGATTCAACGTTGATTTGGTGTGGATCGAATGTTTCACTGTTGAAGGTTTATACTTCTCTGGTGAATCAACATTGATTCAACGCGGTGACCATCACCGTTAATACACCTACATTGACTCAACATTGAATCAATGCCACACTATTCACGGTGGAAGTGTCAACATTAAATCGACCTCGATTCAATGGATTCTTTCACGGTAAAAAAAAACCTTGTTTTTTATCTATCGTTTGGATTTTTTGTGTGTACTTCATCGTGGTTCGTTGAGTAGTTTAGCCAATCGCCCAGAATACATTACGCTCACCGAAAAGTTCTTTATTTAGGGCAGATATGAGGGTGCCTGAAATTACGGCTGGCCTAGTCTATCGCAGAAAACAAGCACCAAGAAAAAAAATATTCTCCCGAGCATCTCACATGGTGGAATTGTTTCAATACAAACGTAAAATTAGAAAAAGGAGATTCAATAAAAATAATATATGTATATACTTTTAAAGCCAATTAATCCATTGATTGAACATGTTCATATCTAGGCATTTACCTTACTAAGGAACGAAAGTGCTTTTTTGAGGCTGGATCGGTGTGACCCATCTCTACCTGTACAGTATACAGTATATACAGTTTATAAAGAAGAAAATTTGTCTGTCTGTTCCTTTATGCATTCGGACCCCTTGGAGCCAGTGCAACCAAACTTTGCATGGCCTCCTCTTTCATCCAGGGAAGATCGAGGGCTATGTTTCCATCCAAAATTTTCACTCCCGGGGTACTTTTCTGGGGGGCTGTATTGTCTAGATAGCAGATTCGGTGGTGCAGTGATAGCATACCTGACCGACGATCAGGGGGCCCGGGTTCGATTCCCGACCATCCCCACCTTTTTTTTTGTCCTCTCATGTCATCCAACTCTCCCCTCCCGGCCACCTGCATTGCAGTATCCCGGGGTAATCCCATTTCTGGATCACTACAGTAGGTAGTAAGTAATATTCTTTTGATCAAGTTTTCATCGAAAATATGTTTCAAAATGATAAAAGCATTTTACCAATAAGTTTTTTTCCCTTAAAAATAATTTAGAAATTATTCAAAGCGTGCAAAAAAAAATTTAAAAAGGGAAAGGGGTCCGAGCGCATTTTGCGACACCCAAGATCGGTAACTTATAGGAGACCATAAGGCTTACGTTCCCCAATTTGTCATGCAAGAAATATTGAATTTCCTCGGGCAACGCCGGGTACTTCAGCTAGTCCTATATATTAAAAACACAATGAAGCTGCGTTCGTGCATATGAAGCCTCCGATGCTTGGGTCTGAATGCATGTCCGTAAGTCCATGTGCGCATGTGCGTCGCTTTCTGCCTGCCAAAGGGTGTATGTCTCCCTCTCGCGGAGGAGCACTTTTTTTCCGGACCTTGCGAATGTCGGATCCATTCTCGAGAACGTAATAGCCCGAGGCGGGTGGGGGAAGAGTTTGGGTAGCATAAGAAGACTAAAAACAAAATGATGCGATTTGAACCCTAGACTTTCGGATTACGAAACAAACGTGTTATCACTACGCCAGGAAACTCCAGTCTGTCTCTGTGCCTTTCTGTCATCCCTAACATTACAATTGGAGAGAGGCATTCTACGAACCACGCTCGCATTCAAACGCGTATTCTGTCGCATGTCCGACTTCTTGATTAGATGAAATAAATTATTTTTTCCCCCAAAAAAATCGTTAAAAAATGATTTTGCAAGCAACGTTGCAATGGGCAGTCTAGTAACCCTGAACTTCAAACCTTAGTTTCCTAGGGGTTGGGCACCTGGACGATGGAGTTTAGTGGCCCTGTGACTGTTGGATCACAAGGGCCATCTAGGTGACGCAAAGCAGGAGTTCGAAATCCGAACAAATCTGGTATATTCAT